>PVKE010000789.1:11144-123007 GCA_004027555.1 Craseonycteris thonglongyai
TGATACCCCTCCAGGTGCCCCCAGGTGCCCCCTGATGCCCCCTGATGCCCCCAGTGCCCCCCAGGTGCAGGGCTTACCTGGAGGCACCCAGCATGTCTGGGCAAGGCGAGCATTTGGAACTCGACACCAGATAGTTTTCATTATAAACCCTAATTCTTCCCCCAGGGCGGAGTCCCTTGTCACCTGTACCTGCCACACAAAGGCCACACGAGGCCAGACCCTGGGGACCAGTTGGGAGTGGGCAAAGGGTCCCTCTGCTCAGGGGGACGTTGCCTCTCTTGGACAAGCCTGACAGCTTGTTCTCTGTGACTGGGGCCTGCAGGTGGCAAAAGCCATGAGGAGCGATTGGTTGTCACCAGGCAGGTCTGCGCCCCCTGCACTGTCATCAATGAGCTTGTCAGCACCAGGCCGGACCGCCTTTGTTCTTCTCCTCGGCTCCCCCCGCCCCGAGTCCTCGCCTGAGCCCACAGCCTCCTCCAGGGCCCGCAGCAGGCTGCCACGCACCTGCTTGGCCACAGGCCGGGCCCGGGGGTTCCGGGCGTGCTGGGGTGGGAGCGGTGGGCTGCCCGGGCCCCCGGCCCCCAGCGCCGGTCTGTGTCAGGATATCAGATGACAGGTGTTGGAGCTGCAGCTGGTGCAGCAGCTTGTGCCAAGGCCGCGGTGCCCCCGCCGTGTGCGTCGACGTGCAGGGCCGTCCTCCGGGGGCCGGGGTCTTACCTGCGCAGGTGGCTGCAGCTGGCAGGGAATCGGGCCTGATGGCCGCGCCCGATGCCCGGGAAGCCATGGGCAGGGCCCACAGCCAGGACACGAGTCCTAAGCGGCCACCCCACGGGCCGCCGCCCCCTAGGAACGCGGAGGGTCGAGGGGCGTGCTTGTGCGTGCCCCGGGCCAGCCGGCACGCTGAGCACTCCACCCTGGGCCGGCGTCGGGCCCTCTCGGAACCGGCAGGCGGTCACAGACGCGGCGTGAGGCGCCCTGGGCTGAGTCAGCTGGTGGGGGACAAGCGTCCAGCGGGGCCCGGCCTCCGTCAGCGCAATGGAGACCGGGGGCTTAAACACTTTTATTTCTCACAGCTCTGGACGCTGGAATTGAAGGTCAAGGGACCCATCAAGTCGGTTTAATTTCTACTATGGGCGGGGGATGGAGAGGGAGAGAGGGACAGAGAGATGACAGAGGGACAGAGAGATGACAGAGGGAGATGATAAAGATAGAAGGAGAGAGACGATAGGGATAGAGACAGAGGGATAGAGACGGTGGTGGGTGATGGGCAGCATGCTGGGCGGTCTCCGGATAAGCGCACGCCTCTTGTCACATCAGGGCCTCACCCTCTGACCTCATCCAACCCGAAGCATCTTCCAACGCCGCCCCCCCACTTCAAATACCGCCACGTTGGGGGTGAGGGCCTCACCCTATGAACTGGCGGGCTGGAAAGCAGGCCCCTAGAACGAGCCCGTGGCCCCGCGTTGGGGGAGCGCTCTTAGGGAGCCCCGCTGCTCCGGGGCTGAGGAGAGCGTGGGGGTGTCTCGTGGAGGAAGACCACGCCCTTCTGCGTTCTTAAAGCTCCGCTTAGCCAGCCTGGTGCCCACAGGCCGGGGAAAGAAGTCGAGGGCCCAGGGGGTGCTGGGTGCAAGGTTCCCATCTCCGCAGCCTCTTCCCGGTGACCCCGGCTCCTCACATCGGCCACGATGCGGGTCCAGACCCGCAGGCCGGGCAGGTCCTCACTCGCCCCGACGCGGTGGTCCCCAGAGGCTGGTGGGGACCTCCCAGAGCACTTCTCGGTTGCCAGAGTGCCATCTCCCCTGATGGCTCCCAGGCAGCAGGAGGCGGCTTGCTGTGCCCAGGACCCTGAGGCTCAGTGCAGTGAAACATGGTGTCCCCAGTCCCAGCGAGGAGGCCAAGCCCCATCTCAGTCTCCGTGACCCCTCCCACTCCAAATCTGTGCTCTCTTCCCTCCATGTGCGAGACCGCGGTCACAGTGCCCGTGGGCAGCCGGGACACACACCACAGGACAGGTGCCTCCACCGCAGGCATCCGGGGTCACCGTTCTGGAGGCTGGGAGTCCCAGAGCGGGGTGCCGGCCCGGTCGGCGTTGGGGGAGGGCCCTTCCTGGTCCCAGATAACCGTCCTGCTGTGGGCCCAGAGGCCACAGTGGGGACGGGAGGCAAGCTCCCAGTCTCTCCTCAGAAGGGCACGGACTCCATCCCCCGGCCTGGGCACACACAGACCCTGCCGGCCTCTGCGTCCACGGCTGACACCAGAGAGGGCCCACCCGGAGCACACCCGACAGGGACGCCGCCTCTGGAAGCCAGTGTCTCTCCTGATTTCCGCAGCTCGGGTCCCTTTGGAACAGCGGCCAGCCCCCCAACGACAGATGGCACCAGGCTGCCTGGCCCAGGCCTAGCAGGCCTGGCAGCAAAGGGGCGGCGTGCTTGGCAGAGGGGCAGCTGCTCTCCTTCCCGCCTCTGCTCGCTCCTTCTGGACGGAGACCGTTATGCTGATGCGCGGGGTCTGGGGACGTCCACGCCGCTCCTGTGAAGGCAACTGTGCCTGTGGCTGTGACCTTCCCTACTGGCCCCTCGGGTCCAGGACAAGACGGGGCAGGGGAGGGCAGGGGAGGTTGATATGAAGAGCGGTGTGCCTTTGGGTGGTCTGTGTGATCCTGTGGCCTGCACACGTGCGTGTGAACACACACACATGTGCACGCACTTGACCCTCCCGTGCCTTCCTGCACAATGTCCCCATTCCTGGTCCCGGATGGGGGCAGAGTGCCCGGACCCCATACTAGTTTCTTGCAGCTGCCATAACAAAATACCACGATCCACGTGGCTAAAAGCGACGCATTTACAATTGCAGCTCTGGAGGCAGAAGTCTGAGGTCTGGGTGTCTGTGAGTGTGCTGCGTCCTCCCGAGGTTCCGGGGTGCCCCTCGTGCTGCTTCCTGGGGTCCCAGGTGCCCGGCTACTCCCTGGCTTACAGCGGCCTGACTCCAGGCTCCCCGAACTGCATGCCCCTCTCTGTAAGGACACCGCCGTGGGACATAGGATCCGCCCTGGTTCAGCGTCGTGACCTTATCTGCATGACTTATGTCTATAAAGAGCCTGCTTACAAATAAGGCCACGTGTACAGGTCCCCGGGGGACGTGAACCTGGGGGACAGCAGTCAGTCCAGTCCAGACTCTGATGGCTCTGCGTCTCCTGGGGCCTCTTCATCTTGGTGACTTCTGGAGTGGCCGCATCCACTCCCAGTGACCAGGGAGCCAGGTGACACCTGCCCTCACGGTTGTGCCTTCTAGCTCCTCTGGCTTCCAGTGGGGGTCCGACTGCAGGGATCCCGGGAGGTGCTGAGAGGAGGGGGTGATGAGGGAGGGGGGACCCCGGTTCGGGTGAGCAAGGCCTCTGGGGAGGGTGAACCCATTGCCTCCACCCAACCCAGCATCCTAAGCGCAAAAACTCCCAGGACACTGTGGGGCTCAGGGGACTTAACCTGCCTCAGTGGAGACCCCCTCCTTCCCCCTCAGCACCTTCATGGGTGGCTGTGCCCAGACCCCCCCTCGTGGGGTCACTGTGGCTTCCAGGTGACGATTACAAAGCCAGAGCCAGAAGCTCTTTGTCCCGAAAATGGCCTTTCACCATCTTGCTGAGTCAACCTCGCTCAGCGTGTCCTTCCTCCGGTAGCTGCACCTGGAAGGGACAGCTCGGGGACCAGCCAGGCAGGTGACCAGAGGGCTCCAGGGCCAGCGAGGCAGGTCCAAGCCACGAGCCCCGGGCCTGCGTGCCAGCATCTCTCGGCTATGAGCCAGGCCTTTGAGAAATGATGCCCCAGCAAGACCTTCAGTCAAAGACACGGGGGCCTCAAACGTGGTCCCGTGGAGTGGGGACTTTGCGGGCACAGGGGTGACCCTGTGCGGGTGTGGGAGGGCTGTGCGCTCTCTGGAGGGGGGTCCCTGGCTGGGGGGCTGTGGTCGGTCAGGCATCTGCTCTGAGCCTCAGGGTCCCGTGAACACCTGGCGCGCTCACCTGAGCCACCTTCCGTCACCGCACTGGGAAGGCCCCGCTGAGCCGAGGCAGAGAGAAAAGCTTTGGAGTGACAAAAGTGCCAGTGGGCCGCCGGGTGTTCTGTGCCCGCACCCAGACGGGGCTGCGAGGTGACAAGGCAGCTTCCTGGGGACAAAACACCCCAGATGTGCAGCGGGCACCACTGATGAGACGCCCCGCTGGAGGCGGGGCCGAGTGTGGGCGCGCAGCCTTTTAGCGGGGGTGGCTCACAGAGGGCAGCTTGGGAGTGTGTGCCCACCCGCTCCTGGCCGCCCTGGGGTGGAGGCTGTGCAAGTGCCAGGAGCCCCCCCGGCCCCCGGCCCCCGGCCCCTGTGTCCTCTGGACCCGAGGCCGAACGCTGGGAAAAGGCCCGTCAAGGACGAGGGAGCGCGTGGCTGCGGGAGGCCTGACATTTGCACAGTGCAGGCCTGTTGCGCTGATGGAGGGCTTGTCCTGTAAAGGGTGCAGGGCCCTTGGTGGCCGGATCTGTTAATGCCTTGTGCTTTTTGTGTTTAAATGTGCCATTTCCAATGACTGTCAATGTTGACCGAAGTGAGAAACGTCCGAACGTGTCCGCAGAGGAGAGCCTGGGACCTCATTGCACGCCGCTGTCGCTCTGTGGAGGAGGAGAGTGAGAACCCCCGCGGTGGCCGCCTGTGCCGCAGCCTCTCTGAGCGCCTCGCCTCCCTGAGCGCCTCCCTGAGCGCCTCCCTGAGCGCCTCCCGGCTCTTTGCGGCTCCTTTCCGGAGATATCAGAGCAGGGGCCCTCAGACACATCGCTCAGGGCTGGGGGCTGCGGCCTCCTCGCCCTGGATCCGGGCTTTAAGCTGGACATTTATTTCCTTGGTGGAAGAACCATTTGTTAACGCTCTCAAGGTGCTGGCACTGTGCCCCCGCCGGGCAGAAGGGCTCCGCCCTAGTGGAGCGCACATCTGAGCAAGCAAGTGAGCAAATCAGTGCACACATTCTCAGTCGGAGTGAAAGGGACCCGCAAGGTGCGGTACAAGTACAAAGACCCTAGTGCAGGGACCCGGGGGTGAAGGAAGGGACCCTGAAGGGACCCTGAAGGGTGGAGAGGTGGGTTGGCCACACAACTCGTGGAGGTGAAGGAGATGGCAGGTTCTGAGGCGAGAGCGTTGGGGACATTTCGAAGACCCTCAAGATCAGGAAGCTGATTGGTTCTTCTCTATACTCAAGGCCTCACGCTCTGCATAGAACAAGGACCGACATGGTGGATGGGGAAGAACCAAGTCACCAAGTAGACGGACAAGTGGCCGAGGACCTCAAATGCGCACATTGGGTGTTTGGATGAGTAAAAACATCCACTGCTCTCCAACGCACCAGGTCATTACGGTGTCCCAAGACAGGGCATGTGCACGAGATGTCACAAGAAGTCACTGGCCGGGCCACCCGCTTTGTGGCCCTGGGATGTGTGTCAGAACCATTCCATCGGCTGATAATTATTTGGAGAACCGGCGAGGTCACCGTAGAACCCCTGCAGCTCTCTCCACAGCACCCGTCACGGATCCCGCCAGACGGACACGCACACAGCAGGCCTCTCATCCGCCCCGCTTGGCTTCAAGATGGCGTGCCAAGCGGCCGGTTGGCATGGACGGCATTTGGCTACAATCACTGCTTTATAGTTGTCTGGATCAAGTGACAGACAAATAACTATGAACTGTCAGGTAGCAGGGTTGGAAGAGCTGAGAACGGGATGAGCAGGTAAATGGATCAGGAGTCAGCGGGCTCGCTCTGGGCTGAGCTCTGCTATCTACCCCGGGGGAGTCCCCGGGGGCGTCAGGCCAGGACTGACACTCACCCTGGAAGGGTGGGGCTGTCTGGGTGGCCCTTCCCGCAGGAACAACAGCATGAACAAAGGCCTAGCGGTGGACAGGGCGGGGGTCAGGACAGAAGAACTTGACCAAGCAGAGGAAGAACTTTGCGGCTAGAAGGTGGTACGGGTGCAGTCGGGGTGGAGGGCCACCTGCCAGGGGTTTGGAAAGTGAGAAGAGCAGGGGGACCCTGGAGCGTGTGCATGGAGAGGGACCATGGCCTCCTGGGGACACGTCTGCTATGGTCTGAATGTCTGTGCACCCCCAGCCCCGCTTACGTGGTGAAATCCTCACCGGGAGCTGACAGTGTCCGGGGTGGGGCCTTTGGCACGTGCTTAGGTCCTCAGGGGAGAGACCCAGCAATGGGATCAGTGCCCTTAGAGAGACTGCGGACAGCCCCGCCCCTTCCTGTCTGTCCTTCCTGTCTGTCCTTCCTGCCTCAGTCTGCTCAGGCTGCCGTACAGAATACCCCTGACGAGGGCGCTACGTGAGAGGACTTGTCACAGCCCCACAGCTTGGAAAGTCCAAGGTCAAGGTTCCAGCAAGATTTGGTTTCTGGTGAGGCCTCTCCTCCCACTGCCTTTTGACGAGAGAACGAGCGATCTCTGGTGTCGCTCCCTTTCATATGGGCACCGGTTGTATCGATCACGCTCTGCCCTGTGACCTCCCTGAACCTAAGGTGACCAGATTGTAACATTGGTAAAGCGGGACACCATTGACCAGGGGGGAGGGGGTTCTTGATGAAAAATTGGGTCTATCTCCCGCCGTTCCCTAGCTTGTCGTGCATTCTTTCCAAACATCGGGACTTTTTAAAACGCCGCGGGACGCGGGACAAATGGTTAAAAATCGGGACTGTCCCGCCAAAAGCGGGACGTCTGGTCACCTTACTGCACCTCAGTCACCCCCGAAGGGCCTGTCTCCAGCAGTCGCGTGTGCGGGTCGAGCTTCCAGACGTGACCACGGAGGGGAGGGGCTCAGTGCGTCACAGCCCCGTGCCCCCACTGCACCTGCCTTCCCCGCTCCTGCGTCCTCACTGCCCGGAGCGGGATCTGGGGAGCTGTAGGGACCCCGTGCACACATGTCCCACACATGCATGAACGAATGAAAAGGGCATGTGGGTGGGAAGAGCGCTCAATAGCTCACCCAGAGCCCTGCCAAGCAGCCGTGTCCTCAGCGTGCAAGGGCATCTTGTCGCTGGACCGTCACCCCAAGGTTTGGGGGACCTGATGCCAGGGCTGTCCTGCCCACCTGCCCGCCAGGTGCACACTGCCTGTCACCCAGAAGGAGAGGGACAGGCTGGCTGCTCACCATGCCCTCCCGTCTCCCGACGTGGCGGGCTTTACGGCTTGTGTTCGCTTTCATGTCCTTGATCCCCTTTAATCGTTACGACAGCGTTCCCGGTCGGCCCCGGGTAGGAGGCAGGGGGGCAGCAGCGGTGTGGAGCGGGGACGTGTCGTGGGTAATCCGGGGGAGGGCAGAGCGCGGCTCAGTCAATCACGCGGAGCCGTGGCTCGGCCCCGGGCTGTGTGGGGGTCTCGGCACTGGTTCCTGTGCCGTGAGGCCCCGAGACTCATCACACCTGGAGGGGGAAGGAGTTTGAGCCCCCAGGCGCTCAGGGGGGCGGGTCAGCTCCACCCGCCAGCCCCCCATCGTCTCTGCCTGTCCTCGGCTCTGCCTTCCACTTGACCGTGTTCAGGTCAGTGTGGCCCTGGGGGCTCTGTGTGCGGGTCAGGGCACCCGGAGGCAGCATGTGGGTGCACCGGGCAGCTCCCGCAGGCTGGGAAGGGGGATGTTCGGGGGTTAGGGATTCCCAGAACCCCGCAAGTGCACCGTGAAGGAACTGTGGGCGCCGTATCCCGGAGAACCGCCGGGCGGGGCCGCTGAGCTCCCGGCCTGGCCCCCGGCCCTCAGGTGGCCGGGCTCCGTCCCCGGCCTGACCGCCGGGCTGCGGCTGGCTCGTGTGTCAGGGCTGCTGCCTCCCCTGGAGACGCCTCCTTAGTGAATACACCCAGAGTTCTTGTTCATTATCGGAAAGTCTTTAAGGCTGATGCTCAACCTAGTTAGTTAGCCGCATTAACGTATTTAAATCACAATTAATTGGAAAATTACAGTAAGGTGTGAAGAGGGAATCATTGCTTTCAAATGAGCGTGTGTGCTTGCTGATGAAATCGCATCATTTGCTTCTTTCCAGGAAGTCTCCAGACCCCCGGCTGGGCCCGCGTGGGCCGGGCACGTGCGAGCTGCACCCACCACCCCCCAAGCTGCCAGGAGGCCTTCAGGTGGGCCAGGGAGCCAGGGGGTGGGGTCGGAGCTCTTCCCAGGCAGGCATGGGTCCCGTGGGGAGGGGGTCTTGGGGGTCAGTTGAATGGCAGTGGGCACCCCTGCCTAAACCCTGGAGAGTCTGACCCTAGGCAGCATGTTCCCCAGGGTCCTGTCACTGTGGTGTGGTGACATGACATAAGACACTGGACCCAGTGTGACCCAGGGCAAGGGCCCAGCTTCCTGATTCCACGGGGCTCCAGGCCAGAGCAGATGAACCTCTGGCAACGACAGCATCGGGGGACCCTGAGTAGCCACGACTCATGCCCGGTGCTGGGCAGGGACCGGCCTGGTCTTGTGCTGCCCTCTCTCAGTGAGCTTCATCGCAGTCACTGGACTGAGGTCTGGAGAGGTCACCCCACCCCCCAGGAAAATCAGAGAGCTGGGACTGGAATCCAGGCTGGCTCCAAAATCTGGGCCGTGACCCTTTTGTTCTAGTGCCTTCCACGAGGTGGCCATGTCGCTCCTGACCTGTGGAGACGCTGGCAGGGTGAGGGCCGGTGTGAGTGAGTGTGGGTCCCAGCCTCACTGCATGGTCCAGTGAAGTCCGAGGACAGGGGCCCTGAGCAACATGCAGAGGAGTCCCTCGGATGCCACCCTGTGACGGGCTGGACTCTAGACAGGCTGGTGGCTGGGCTATGGGTGACAATGAGCATCTGGATCTCACTGCCCGTGGGACACAGGGAGTGAGTGCAACACCCCGGGTGCAGCCTCAGAACAGAACACCTCCTCCAGCTCAGGAAGGGCCCGAGAAGGTGCAAAGGCACCTGCCCTCTGGTGGGCTGCCTGGGACCCCGGCTTGGCCAACCTGGGCTGGAGGCCGCAGAGGCCGACACAGCTCGCTCTGGGCCTGGTTCCTCAGAGGTTCTGTGAGCCCACATCGCACCCAGCAGGGGCTTCATACGCAGGTAAGATGCCTGCCAAGGAGGAACGGGGGTGCGATCTGCAGTGGGGGAGGCTGGCCCGGGTCAGGGCGAGACAATGTCTGGCCTGAAGCAGCTCCACCTTTTCTCGGGACCTCACCCATCTGTGACACTAACTTCCCTCCCCACAGCAGCCTGTGCAGAGGGCGGGGTGGCCCGAACACGGAGACCCGCCCTGTAACTGCTGGAGCTGGGCGGCTCCCGCCTGCTGCTGTGGATGCTGGCGATGAAGCCCACACTAAGGTAAGCAGTGACTGGAGTGAGATGCCAGGGAGTCACTCCCCGTCCTGCAGGCAGGCGCGTCTTTCTCGAGGCCCCGCGTTGCCTCCCGAGTCTGTGTCTGTCCGAGACAGCCATGCCTCACTGCACAGCCGAAGAGGGTCCACGGGCGTTTCTAGCCATGTCACGCCCAGGCAATTAGCCAGTCGTGTGGCGCACTGTGTCCTGTACTGCTCTGCTTATCTCGTGATTGGACATCGGGGCTTTCTGGGAGAGCGCATGGATGTTCACTTTTGAAAAGTGTGTGGAAGTGCAGGCAGCATTTTAGGGGGAAGGCGCGGCAGTTCCGAAAGGGCCCGCCTGCTCCACGGTCGTCTCCGCAGCCTCTTGCTGCTCCACTCCGGATGCCTGGGGCTCCGCACGCATGAACTCACCTCTCCTCTCGCCCTCCCAGGGCCCCCACCTTTGTGGAGGTGAGGGAGGTGAGCGGAGAGGTGAGCAGCCCCAGAAAGGAGCCGGCTCGGCTGCCCAGAGCGCGACAGCGGATTAGGATTCAAACCAGGCCAACTTGTCACACTGCAGGATGCTTGCTGCCTTGGACATGGGGGGCCTCCTCCCCCTGGCTGTCACCCCCCACCCCCAGCCGGGCAGGACGCTGGCTGGAGGGATGTGGGCCCCTCCCAGCAGCCCCTGGTGGTGTGCACGCTTTGCGCGCGCTCTCTCATGCTGCGGGCTCCAGGCGTCCTGTGTTGAGGACCGCCTACAGACCGCCTACAGACCGCCCCAGCTCGCTCTCTGATGCGCTCGTGCTGGTGTGCGTGAGAGGCAGAAATCAATAGTGCACGCAGGGCTTCCTGTGCCCACGAGGCCCAGGAGCCGCCTCCGCAGCCGTCTGCCTTCCAGGCAGGGCCGCCTGTGGGGAGAGGTGAAAGCTGCACGAACTGCTGAGGCCTCCCGCCGTCGGGCCTGCGCGGTGTGCGCCCGCGTGTGTGCTGCGTGTGTACACCCTCCTCTGCCTGGCCGTGCATGTTAGCTGCTGCATTCGCACCCCGGCCCACTTGTACCGGAACAGGCGTTTGGGTGATGCTGTGCACAAGTCTGTGTGTCTCTGGAGAGGACTGCTGGGTGCATATCCATAGGTCTGAGTGTGTGTGTGGGTGGGTGGGGGGCGTGTGTGTATGAGAGGGAGACCAGGGTCTATGGTAACGTGTATGTACACGTGCGTGTGTATACAGTGTTCGTCTATGGGTCTGAGGTTTTACTTGGGTCTGAATGCTGCTGGGAGTGTGCGCGGGCGGACTTGTATAGTATGTGTGTGTGTGTTGCCGTGTGGTGTGTATATCGATACACAAAGGTGTGTAGGTATAGGCACCTACAGGCTTGGAGAAGCGGGATTTGCTGTGTGAGCAGCAGGCTGAGCGGTGGGCCCGTGCTAACCCCACACCTGCATTAGCCCTGCGTCGCTGGGCGGGGCTGCCTGACACGGGACCTTCTGCTGCAGATGCTACCTGCCCCCTGATTGTGTCCTGGGGCTTTGCCAGGCTGGGCACAGACACGTGACTGAGATATGCAGGTCACGAAGCTGTCATGTAGGTACCGCTCTGTGGGCGGGGCTTCCTGCCCAGCAGGCGGGGCCTCTTTCCTCGTGGAGCCTGTGCGTCCTCTTCGCTTCCTGCGGCCACCGTAACAGACGGCTCCGGAGCCTCCGGCCTGTTCTGGGTTTCCACCAAGTTCCCTCAGCGCTCCCTCCAGTGCAGCTGCCATGTTAGCGGTTCCAGAACAATGACCTCGTCGCAGGTGGTGTTGTCCCCTGGGCCTAGCAGCCCTCAGTGTCCCTTGGCTTATGGATGTGTCACGACACTCTCATTGCAGTCTTCACATGGCATCGTCCCTGTTTGTGTTCCTGTGCAAATCACCCTCTCCTTGTAAGGACATCAGTCACGTGGACTTAGGGTGCATCCTATTCTGGTGTGACCTCAACTTAGCATCATCTACTGAAGACCCAATTTCCAAATAAGGTTACACGTGTAGCTTCTTGGTGGCCTCATTTTTAGGCGACACTTCAACCTAGTGCCTGGACCCAAAGTAATGTTTAAAGACAGATCCTCTGGAAGCTACTGAAAGCAAGGCAGGGGGCCATGCGGGCTCAATCGACCCCTCACGACAGGTAGAGTGGTATGAGTGGCTAGGGCTGAGCAATATCCAAAGCAAGAGCCTTCAGGACGTGAGGGGCTGAGGGGAGCCTCAAGGCGGCCACGTCCTCCTCTGTCCTCAGGTGGGGAGTGGCAGGTGTGGCAGAGTGCGCCCTAGGCCCTCATTCCTCTGACCCCACCAGGAGCTGTCTGCCCCTTAGTGACACGCAGCAGCCTCTAGGATCAGCGCCTGGCACGAGCAATGGCATCCTCTCGGTCCAGGTGAGCAGGTCCAGAAAGTTCACACGCCAACGTGCCGACCCCGGTAAGGCGACTGTCCCAGGACAGTCAGATGTGGAGGCCCTGAGGACCGCCATCCGGGCGAGGTGAACGACACCAGGAAGCTGGGTAGGGTGACAGAAAGTTCCAGAGGTCAGAAAAGTTCATGGTGACATCACATCCAAACGCTAATCTAAGCAAGTGCTCTGTTCCGCATTCAGAGCGCTGGTTCCCCTCCGGAGCCCGCTTGTCAGTGGGCGTCTGAGCCCACCGCTCAGCATCTGTTTCCTCGCACGGTGCTAATGGGGATGGGCTGCCTGGTGTTAGCTGAAGAAATGCCAACTATTTTAAACTCCACTTTCGTGCTCTGTATGGCACTAACTCTTCTTGTTCCTCTCAATTACATCCGACAGGGACAATAATTCATTCCAGATGTCCAAGTCAGAACAGGTGACCATAATTTTAAGGAAACCCGGTGTTGTGCTATATATTTCTCCTTAACTCATTCAAACCTCGCGTGTCTTTGGAAATGATGTTTATTAATGAATAAACATGATGTGTCCCTGTGAGTTAAAAGAGTAAATTGTGTGAAAGTCCACAAAATCATAGTTATTTCTAGAACCATGTTTACTAAACATTTTAAGGGCAGCACAGACTAAGAAATATATTTTACATTATGATCCAGGACCCGTACGTATGTAGCTGAAACAAATGGTGGAGAAGATAATGCTTATAGAAAAGGCATGTTGATTCTTTATTTTTTTACAGTGAATTTTTTTTATTATTATGAAATTTATTGGAGGCACATTGGTTAGCAAGGTTCCAGGATGCCAGGTGTACAATTCTACATGATGGCAAAAATAAAAACAAAACCTTGATTCTGGTTGGTGAGCTCATGATGGACGATGTAATGTAGAACTGCATGTTGATTCTTATCTATTTTACTCCATCTTACTTTTTTTCAGTGCTGATCGTGACCTTTAAATTGATTTCATAGCCTACTAATAGTTCAGATACTTGAAAAACATTTGTTCCAGAGTCATCAAAACATTTATGATTTTGGACAATTTCTCCCTTTTTTCTATATTTCTCAGGACTCAGGATTGAGATAAAGGGAGGAGAGAGGGAAGTAAGTTTCCAGTATGCTATTTTAAAATTGAATTTATAATTGAGCAGGCCTTTAAGTATTATTGTCCTCCAATGGCTGTTTGGAGACAAATTACTGCTGATGAAAGGGCCGCCCCTGACTAAGGCTGAGCATCCAACGAAGCTCCGGTGCATGTTGCCTTGCTGAGCCCCCGGCGCGCAGCACGAGCGCTGTTGGACTCTCTGGGGGGGACCAAGTTCTCGCTCGCACCGTGGCTCATAGTGTGCGCCTCACAGTGGGGTCTTTGTGTGTCACGTGAAACGATATTTTGGTAAATACAACAATAACCCCTATTGGACAAGGTTTGCGCATAAAATGTAGGGTGTGACCCAACCCCTTCCTTTCGTTCTTCCTCCCTTCCTTCTGTCCTTCCTTCCTCCCTTTCTTCCTTCCTTCTTTCCTTCCTTCCTTTCTTCCTCCCTTCTTCCCTTCCTTCCTTCCTTCCTTCTTTCCTTTCTTCCTTCCTTTCTTCCTCCTTTCCTTCCTTCTTTTCTTTCTTCCTTCCTCCCTTCCTCCCTCCCTCCCTTCCTTCTTTCCTTTCTTCCTTTCTTTCTTCCTCCCTTCTGTAGCAACAGCATGATTTCTTTTATTGAGAAAAATTTCAAATGTATCCACGGGTGGAGAACATTGTATGATGAGCTTCCCAATACCCGTCAGGGAGATTCAATAATTATGATAATTTTGCCTTACTTGATGCTTGGGGGGCTGACTTATTGAAAAGCAGGTTGCAGATGGTACCTCGTTTTACTTCTGCCTACCTCCACGC
Organism: Craseonycteris thonglongyai; assembly: GCA_004027555.1. Lineage (NCBI taxonomy): Eukaryota > Metazoa > Chordata > Mammalia > Chiroptera > Craseonycteridae > Craseonycteris > Craseonycteris thonglongyai. Next base: position 24,795 of record PVKE010000789.1, read on the forward strand.
GAAACTCTAAAAAACACAGACATTTTCTCAAGAGCAATGGCATTATCATGCAGCAAAGATAGCCACGTGTCTGGAATCGCCTACCGCCCCACTTCCACCCAAACATCCTCCGTTGTCTCAGGTCTAATAGAGGTTTTGCTTTGTGTAAATTCAGATTTGAATAAGCTGCTTTCTTTACGTTTGGTTGTTAAGTCTCTTTAGGTCTCTTTAAATTTAAAGCACCCTCCATTTTGTTTTATTTCATGACTGACTTGAAGAAACCAGCTCAGCTGTCCTTTAGAAGGAATTCCTTTTGTTTCCTCATTATGTCATTTGACACCTTAGACTAGTATCCCCACATTTCCTGTAAACTGGAAGCTAATTTTAAAGACTGGATTAGATTTAGATTTAATGTCTTTGGCAAAGGTCCTTCAAGTTTGCGTGTAGTATGACATCATGAGGTTCATAGCGTCTATTTGTCCACTTTCCATGAGATCAGAATTGATTAATGGGTTCATACCGCAGCCTGATCTCCCCATTGAGAAGTTCCCCAAACTTTCACCCAAAGAATGCAAGTGCTGATGGTCATTTCCTGAATTAGCTGCTTCCTTGGGGTTTGCAAGCTGGTGATTTTTCATTCTATCATCTTTTCCATTTTAGAGCTTGGATCTCTCTGTAAAGACTTTCCTTCATCAAGTAGGTTTATTTGGCTTCTCAAAAATATACACTATGTAATTTCAATTGTTTGGAATTTTTCTTCTCAGTGACTGGACGTGAGTATCGACATGTTTATTTTGTGGATACTCATGTGTAAACCTGCAATGATTCCTGCCCAGGAGCCAGCCAGCTGCGTGTCTGGCTGCATCGTCAGGGCTCAGAGGAGGAGCCAGTGGCGAGGAGTCGGCTGACGGAAGGCAGACTGAGGCTGGGATGCCAGGGGCCCTGCTCACTTTTGTGGCCTTATCCTGACAGGTTCTGGAAACTGGCATGTTGGACCCCCAGTCTTGGTAACTCTTTGTCCACCCCACCCCCCAGCCATAGGAGAGCCCATCGAAGGGTGTGGTATCTCTAGTGGGGAGAATGTTCCAGGGAAGTCCTATCATGTTAGATTTAGGGGGTGGTGAGAAGAGAGGAAGTTGTGATAGGACCTAAATGGGGGAGGGAACAGCTACCAAAGTGAAGATTCTCACATGAGCTCCTACGTGATTCTATGACAAACCCTTGAATCCAGTCAATACCCCCACTTGTCAGTCGTCTAACTGTATGAAGGACTCTAGGCCACCCACTCACACACAAAACCATGGTTTAGATGGCATGTCAATCTTCTCATGATTTTCGTTTAATGCATAGCATCTAAAAACTGACCATTTAGCTCAGGAAAGCAAGATGTTGGCTACAAAAGAGAAAAACAGCTTAACTGTCAATGGGTCCCAAATTCTTGGTGTTCATATTTACATGGAATTAGTCTGAGGTCAGAAGGGAACAGCCTAGCAGCTCATAGTATGTCACCCTCCAATACGCTCCACTGCTCAGAAAGGTGAGCTATGTGCTTACCCACATAGACGTCAACGACTGAGCCCCACCACATTGCTTTTCTAACCTACAGACGAAAGCAAACCGTGTGACTTACTCCACAAGCATTCAACTGGTTCAATTGGAATAAAGGGTGCAGGTTACAGGTTCAACTTGACTTTCAACCCACCACAGGGCAGTTATGGGGGAAAGGGTGTGAGTGCAATCAATAACGCATGTGTTTACCAGTCAGTCCTTTGACACATCCAACTGGCTGTTTGCAACATCACAAGCATTTGAGTGAATGCACCATTCTTTTCCCAGACTCCTCTGCGTCTGTTCATATAGGCTAAGGAGGATCCTCAAGCATATCTTTCTATAGTTTTCTTCTGGAATTGACAGGCTCCAGACATCCGATCAAGTACACGGGCCAAGGCAGGTCCTGGTGCCCCCGATGGTGGTGAAGACGCCTGTTGTGCCTAGTTATTACAGCTCACACGTAGCAGTGTGTAAAATCTCCCACTGTTCAGAGATCCTGTACTAAGCAGGTTAATTAAACCTTAATTTGAATCTCCCAGCTTATATGGGTCTGGCCTTAAAATTATCCCACCTAATTCTCTGCCTATGTGTGCACTAGTAGAGGAGGGAGAGGTAGGGTAAGGTATTTTACACGCTTGAGTCATCCAATGGGTTTAATCTAATTAGTAGGTTGTGAAACAGTTGACGGGATTTGATCGACAGGCCACTTCAGGAAAGCCCATGTAATTTAAAATATTATTTTTCACTGCAAAACACTAGTGGTATGGTGTGTGATGACAATTCATGCTGAAATCAAATGAGCCGACGCTACCTAGGAAGATCACGCAGACACACCTCTCTCAGGCACCCCCAGCTTCTAGAGACAAGGGTCAACTTCAGCAAGGCTTTGGGGTCATTCAGTAACTTTGTGACTCAAAACATCTGAATATTTGTAAACTTCCAAATGCTTGGCAAAATGCAATCACAGCCTTTGTTCCCTGGCCCTGCCATTGCCTGCCATGCCCTACCACACACACACACACCAGCCCAGAGACCCCGGTGACGGGCCCAGACCTTCCGTTTACCCTCCTTTGTACCTTTCCAATTGTAAATATAAATCAGCCTGTAGCCGCTGCTGAGCCCTCTGGGAAATTCTCCATCTCAGCTCAGGACATTAGAAGATGTTGGTGAGGATTTTCAAAACCCAGCCACATATTTGTCCTCTGCCTGCTGCTAGCCATCAGGCCACCAGCACTGCTTTTGTAATAGGCCACACAAGTGTGACCGCCCCAGCTCCGGACCCGTTTCATGACAGGTAAGGCGCCCCTGTATGCCAGGAGCCCTACATTCCCGCCACAGTTTGTGCACCTTGGTGCACCCTGGAAAAGTGAAGCAAACAAAGCAACAACCCTAACAAGGAAGAAAATAACGCCCAGAACACCCTCCAGGTCTCGGAACACAGAAGTGTTGGGTGGTTGGACTTGAGAAAAGCCGGCACTTTAGTGGTGGAACTCCATTCTCATCTCACCACAGGGGGCTGGCTGTGTGAGAAAACGGTCTAAAAACAGGCAATCGATAATTTGTATTGCAAACACAGTGTGCTGTTAAGTGGCCCAGGCTTCGGCTCTTTGAAGTGAAGGGGAAAGATAGTAGGAATAACTAACCAGAAGGAGCCCGTGCAAATACTTCTCTGTACACACAAGGAGATCACCAGCTGCCTGGCTGACATCCCGCTGAGATGCACGCAAAGGGCCGGGTCAGCTTCTGCCGGGGGGCTTCCTACACCCAGCAAGCATGTTGGGTGGAACCCACCTCAGCACCACCACGCAGAAGCTCAGGGGCCAGGTGTGGGCAGGGAGGAGGCGGCACCTGACAAAACCCTGTGGTGCCCCCTGCGAGGTCCCAGGCCCTCCGCTTGGCAGGCCTGAGTGGTGGGTGTGGCCTTGGAGCAACACTCGTGCAGCGCACGGGTTCAGCCATGCTGGTGGAGGGACCCCCCTGCACACACCTGGGTGCCATGGAGACCATCGAGGCCCTTATGCCAATGAGACAATGGTGCTTGGAGAGCCAGGCGTCCAGCTGCCTCTTGACAGAAGGCAGAGGTCAGAGCTGACAGTGGGGGACTCTGAATCCAGATGGCCAGGCACCAGTTGTGTGGCCTCGGACAGTCCCCTGACCTCTCTCTGTCTCTGTGTCCCCATGGGTAAATCAAAGACGATCACAGGTCACACTTCCCAGGATTAAGTTAATAGTGTACTGGTACGTGGAAGGCTGAGCACATGTGTAGTGACAGGAAGGCCCATGCGAAGGGACAGCCACTGCTTTCTAGGTGGTTTGCTGCAGGCGGGTCAAGAGGGACTGACCGGTGCCCTCATGATGGGGTGCTGGCCTTGGCCTTGGGGCCGGGGGATTTGCCTTTAGTCCATGGGCACGTTGCTGGAGGCATGGAACCGCCTTTGTCGGGTTTCCTGACGGCTGGCGGGCCGCGTGGAGAGCCAGGTAGCATTGGTGATGGGAGCCCCTGGGGGGCAGCCAACCCGGTCCGCCCTCCTGCTCGGCCCGAGCTGGCCGGCTTTCCATGCTGCACCTGTGGGCGACGTGGGACCCCCTTGGGGCACACCGGCCGGTGCCGTCCACGTCATCTCTACAGCCCACGTTTGGCGTGTCCTTTGCAGATCTTGAGATTACCAGTGAGGTGGCCTCTGCATTTAAAATACTGGTCCTGTCTCAAGTCACCGGGACCTCGGCGAGGCGAGAGGGGCCGGCAGGAGGATGTTGGAGCCACTGGTTCCCTAGGCAGGAAGGCGTGTGGACGGAGCCCTCCCCGCCCCCAGGGACACACTTGCAGCACAGCCGGGCCTGCTCTGTCCCTGAGGCTGCTCTGTTCCTCAGAGGCCTCTCTGTCCCTCTGAAGGCTGGTGACGTGGGCTGCAGATGGGTGGCTTCGTGACAACACTCGGCACAGTGCTGTGGATCCACTCTCACCATGTTTGCTTTTATGTAACTGCAGAGACTCCAGTGCCAGAGGAAACTTGGCCTTGGTCTGGCTCCCTCACCCTCCCTGGCACGGGGTGGGTTTGCACGGGTCAAGTTAGAGTCCCTTCCCTACGAGTGGCCCCCGAGAGGCTCTGGTAGACGGAGGGGCTGGGGTTGGGCAGTGTCACCGCTCAGCAGCCGGGACAGGCCTTCTGTTCCGTGTCTCCGAGCCCTGGGTCTGGTGCTGGTTAGGGCTGTAGGAAACTGCCCGGCTCCCGCAGGTCACCCGCAGAAGCCAAGGTGGGGGCCGACAGGTGCTGAGAGCACACTCAGGGTCCAGCCCGGGCTCTGGGGGCCAGCGTGCCCCCCTCAGGCTCCTCCGCTGCAGGGTCACCTCTCGCCCTGGCTTTGTGCACCTGGGGCCTCGGAGCGGGTGCTCAGCGGCTTCCCCGTGCTGCCGGGGCCGCTCCGGCTCTCGTCCTTTGCAGCAGACACTGTGGAGGGAAGGTCGTGTTGTTTGGACTGTCCTGGCTCACTTGCCCGGTGACTGGGACTCTACATGTCGATCTGTCCCCTGCTCTTTGCTGGCTTCTGATGATGTCCCGGAAACCAGCATAGTGTGGTCCCCCTTCACGGAGCTTCATGAGACTTGTGAGGTGGTCCTGCCCATCCCCGTCGGAGACAGGGACCTGGAGCCCTCCGAGGATGGGGGCCGGTCTGCCTGACCCCATTCAGTCCGAGGCGGGCCAGCGGGGACCCCCGTCCCTCTCGTGGACCAACTAGACCAACCTGCTCACCTCCTTTCTCCTTCTGTTTTTCTGGCTTTTGTCATTTGTCAGTTTAGACACCAGTGACCTAATTGAGACTAGAGAAAAAGAATGAAAAAAAAAAAGGTTGTGTTTTATTAAAAATACCAGAGAGAGAGAGAGGCATTTGCTGATGCTCCCTCACTCACCCCGGTGTCAGATGAGGCCGGGTCAGTGTGGACTTTTCCGGGGGGCAGGAATGCACCGTCATTTGCAAATACAAGTCAAGTGGCAGATTGCCGTGTGATGCAGCCGCTGTCCCAGTTAATTGAGACGTGTAAAGACCACGTAGGGAGTAGCTGAGGGTGTCACCCAAGAAATCTGACTCCCCAGGCACTTCGCAAGCCGCCGGGGCTGGATCCGGGAGGGAGCAGCGCCAGCTGATTAACAGAGCAGTGCCGAGGTGGGTCTCCGGGGGCCGGGCTGCAGGGATAGCCCTGCAGGCTGCAAGGGAATCTGTCCCCCTCACCGGGGATGACCGTGGGGCTGGGAGAAGCGGCAGATGACATGAGGCCATCCCCACCAGGAAGGGACAGCCTGCTGGTTCTTGGGGCCAAGAGCTAAAGAGGAACTTGCCAGAAAACCAAAATAGGTTTTGAAAAGAAATGTTTTCAAACCAGATAATGAATTCCATCAACACTACACGTGTGGGCGCCTTCTGGTTGAAAACCTGCCGGCCGTAGTGTCACAGGGAGCGTGTGCTCAGCACGTCGAAACCGCCGTTAACGGCCCCACGGGGCCCGCACTCAGAGGCCCCACCTCGAACCCTAGTGCGCGCCGCGTACTTAATTTTTCTTGATCAAAACTCAAGTAACTTAAGCAGCTCAGGCATTTGTCCCCTAGTAGCATTTCCTCCTTTTGTGTTGGAATCTAAACTGTTTATAGGAAAATTAGTTATCGGAATGGCAAGGGCGTCCAAGGTCCCCCAGTCTAACCGCACAATGGTGGGAAGACGGGAAGGACACAGAGCGTACGAAAACCGGAGCTGTGGATTTGTGGTCAGACCACAGTGAAGAATTGAAAAGCTCAGGTGGGGCTAATTCACTTCGGGGAGCGTGGGGGGCCCTCCACGGGCTGTGGGGGTGGCCCGGCTCGCTGTGCCTGGCTTTATTAACTCATCCGTAATTAGCCCATAGCTCCAATAGCATTTAGCTCGCGCCATATGGGCTAGCACAGTGCTGAACGGTACCCCCCACGCAGGTGGCCGTCTGTCACACTGAAGGCAGATTAGCATAAAACAAACAACAACACACCCTTAACGACAATGGTGCCATTTGCCACGCCAGGGTTATGGTTGTGTAAGCACTTCCATTAGAAACTCTTATTTTCAAAGATTTTATAAATTAGTCATTAAAAAAAAAAAAAATCACTCTGGGCTGAAATAAAGCCCAACCAATCAGCTCGTAGCCAGGAAGGTTTATGTTCAATGACTCTCGAAACAAACATGCGGCGACCGCCTCAAGTTTTGGCTTCGCACTGTCTTTCCTCGGATCCACCGATGCGAACATCCAGCGCAGTCCCATGCCGAATGACAGAGACCCACGCGGGGCCCGGGGAGATCCACGCTGAATGACAGAGACCCACGCGGGGCCCAGGGAGATCCACGCCGGGCCCGGGGAGAGGCACGCCGAATGACAGAGATCCACGCCGGGCCCGGGGAGATCCATGCCAGGCCCGGGGAGACCCACGCCGGGCCCAGGGAGACCCACACTGGGCCCGGGGAGATCCATGCTGAATGACAGAGACCCACGCCGGGCCCAGGGAGACCCACGCCGGGCCCGGGGAGATCCACGCTGGGCCCGGGGAGACCCACGCCGGGCCCAGGGAGAGGCACAGGCATGGCAGGCTCCGCAGGCTGAGCCGCAGCGGCTCGCGCAGGGGTGCCCTGTGCACTGCCTGGTGCCGCCCAGGGGTGTGGATGGCAGGAGCGCTGGCTGTGATTGCTTTCAGCCGAGGCAGGTGGCCCCGGGTCCCGTTCACGAAGAGGCAGTCACAAGAGCGTAGAGCCTTCCTCCACTGTCCAAGCGCTTTCTCTCTAACACAGGCTCTGAGGTCAAAACAGCGGTGGTGGGCCTGGAAAAATGATGGATTTCTCCATCATTCAGGGACCACGACTACGAGATGCTGGAGTCTCACACACGTCCCCAAGGGCTCAGGGCCAGCGGACTGGGACTTGCTGGGTCTGTCCTGCAAGACGGTCACACGCAACAGGCGCGCTGTCTCTGATGATCGTTGGGAACCAAGATCGTCACCCCACCCCACACACTCACAAGGCCACGTTGGTCCAAGGCCCTTCAACGGGTACAATCAATCCAAAGCCACTCCCGTGTCCGCATAGCATCATTCTGTGAGGTTCAGCAGCTCATTCACTTCCCTTTTCCAAAACTGAAAGGGATTTTGATTCCGGCTTCTTTCTTCTGCTCAACGCATGTCGAGCGCCCCATGAGAACCCCGGGAACCCCCCGCAAAACCTTGAAGCCCTGCTGCTAATTGCTTCTGCACGGCCCCCTTCTGGGCCCCCTTCTGGGTGCGAGAAGACGAGACGGAGCTGGCAGAGAGGCTGCGGCCGGCCTGGCACGCTCGGAAGCCTTAGAAGGCCCGTAAGTCTCGTTCTAATCTGCTGCCTCAACATGTAAGCAGCTGGAGCCCGAGCAGTTGTGCCCGTGGATAAGCTGCACAATCACCTCTCCGCTCCGTTGTTCCTTGAAAAATGGACAGAGTCTATCCTAACTCGTGGAGCGGTCACCCCCAGGAGCGGGGGCTGTCCCCTGGAAGGAAACAGGGAGTGGCAGTATCCCATCTGGGGGGTCTGGGCATTTCCACCCAGCTCACATGTAGTACCTCCCGTGGGTGAGGAGGGAGAAGGCGCTGGAGGGGGGTTCGGGGTCTCTACTCGGACCACTGACCTCACAGGAAGGTCCCAATCTTAAAGAAGGAAGTTAACACCTGGGCGGCCACCTGGCTACGCCTCTTCCTTCCCAGGGTGCTGGGTGGCAAATGAGCACCAGCTGGGCCTGTGAGGAAGCCAAATCGTCCGGGACTTTCGATGCAAACAAAGCTGGACCTGTGGGTCCCCTTCTTCATCAAGGGCCTGTTGGGGGCTGTGCGTGGGGGGCGCGGGGGTGTTCCCCCAGGGGCCGGCCCATCCCTTTGCGTAGGGACGTCTGTCCACACACTTTTAATGACACCCAAGTCGTGACAGGACTCAATGGGAAATAGCCTTTCTTTATTAAAACTGCTTTGTTCATCCGCTTTCCACCAGCGTGTGCTGGTGCTGGGTGTGTATAGGTGTGCGTATGTGTGTGTGTGTGTTCCCCTTGCCCTGATGACGTTATCTTCCGGTGAGCTTTGCAGACCTTTCCTTCAAAAGGCAGCTCTGCTGATAGGCAGCCCTGGAATGAGACGACGCGCTGTGCAGACAGGAGCCTGCCTCTCCTTGGCCGTTGATGCGGCTCTGGTCTTCGAGGGGTGTGATGGGGGAAGGTCCAAATGTCCTGCCATTCCCGCACCAGCGGCCGACAGAGCCCTTTTCAAAAGGCCCCCGCTCAGAGCATCTGTCGTGAGTAAGTGAGATGACCACATGCGGCGGAGGACTTCAGCTGGGTGACTCCCTCTGCTCACGGAGCTAGAATAACGCGCCCTCGGTGGACGGGAGCGACGTGCCAATGGCCGCATCTCTGTGCTCCCGTTTATTGCAGATTGTAAAGTAAACTTCGGCCTTTTTTAATAAATGCTATAAAAATGCACTGCGAATCAGGAGAGTGTCACCCATCAAGTTCATTTCACATCATCATAATTAAAAATGCAACACTGTGGTGTATTCAGGACCCAGGCCCATAAAAAGCCACATTGCCAAACTGAGAAAATTCCTTGCTACCTGAGGGGGTAGAGGGACAAGCCTCCATGTAGGAGTGTGTGTGTGCACACACACACGGACATGCACACATGAACATACATGCACACACTGGCACATACACACATGCACACATGCACACACTTGCACATGCACACACTCGCACATGCACACTTGCACATGCACACATGCACACACTCGCACATGCACACATGCACACTTGCACATGCACACACTCACACATGCACACACTCGCACGCATGCACAGCTCTCCTTGGCTCCCGGGTCTCTGGAAACCCCCATGGTTAGATAGCATCTCCTAAGGAATGCTTTTAGCTGCCTCGCACGTCCCTTTCAAGGCAAACACGAACAATAACACAACACAGGCCGAGGCCGCCCCAGACAGGAGGATTTCGTTTGGGTAAGAAGTCGCAGGAGAGAACTGGAGCCGGAGCCATCTGGGGAGTGTCGACACGGCGGCGGCAGGTTCTCTCCCTCCACTCCCCACCTCCGCTCCTTCTGAGGCTGCTGCTGATACTTGAAAATGATGCAAACCAGAGGGCGGGGAGGGCTGGCAAACTGGGGCTCGTCCTGGGTGAGGGGTGGCCTTGACTCCGTTCCAGCCGCTCAGGGGCTGCGGTCAGCGTCTCTGGAGTGCTTCGGGAGCCTTCTGTCCCCAGCACAGATGCCATCGCGGAGCCTCGGATGAAAGGGCCGGCATGTCCCGCTGGGCGGCCCCAAGAACATGTCCGCTCAGCTTTGACTCCAGAAAGTCCAGCCCACAGGCGCGTCCAGAGGGGGCTTGGTCTGGCATTTCCATCCCGTGTGGGCACAGACCGCAATACTGACCTTTACGTAAAATGGAATAAATAGGTAGAATCCATGCTGCAACATTTCAAGCTTTATTTTCCAGGAATTTCTCTGCGCAGTTGCTTTCACTGGGGCTTCATTTGGGCGTTGAATGAAAATTCCTTGTTTCTCTCATGGTCATTTGACCAAGAAAGGCATCCTAACAGGAGGGCGACGGGAAGTCTGTTCTATATGGGCCCCTCCTGCATCAGAGCCGGCCTGCGAGCCCTCTCCGGGCCCCGGCTGACAGCGCTGTGTCTAAGTCCTCACGCCACGTCCCTACATGCCTGGAGGAACCCCCTCTTTCTGGAAGTCCCTCTGCCTTGAACTCAGCACCCCTCTTTTGGACTCTGCCTCCTCACTTGGTTCTGTTGATCAGCCAACCTGAGAGCTGACAATGGGGCACAGGACCCCCGCCTGTGGTCCCCTGTGCCCCCACGGCCCCTGAGCCACCCCTACTCCGCCTGCACCCAGCCAAACCAGTGCTTCCTCTTCCCTTCGCAGAAACTTGCGGCCGCATCACTGCAAATATAAATGGCGTTCCTCCTGCTGTGATACTTTAAAAGTCCCCATAAGGAGACTGTCCCTGGGTGCCGGCCAGTGATTTGTTGCCTGGCGGACCCGCTGTGGACACCAGACTTCTCCGGAGAGCCACTGGCTTGGTCGACCAGTTTCGGCACCATTAGCATCGGCAGCGGCCGGCCCTTACCTCCCCCACGCCAGGGCCTCCGCTGCAGCTCCTAGTCGTGACCCCCCTGGGACCTGTGCCCTCCTCACCATGGGTCCCCTGCTGTGTGACACGAATTACGTCAACAGCATCTGCACATGCTGCGGCCTCTATGTCCTCTTCTGTGTGTAGACTGGTCTGTTTCCTGCAGAGAAATTACCTCCATCACAGCGCCCGGGGAGGAGAGGACCTTCCAGAACATTCTGTCCTTTCAGCTTCAAGGGGAAGAAACTGAGGCTCAGAGAAGGAACGTTTTCCCCAAGTCAGGGAGCCAGGAGTGGCCAAGGTCAGTGAGAGTCCAGGACGTGGTCTAGTGCCCGGGGCCCAATTTCCATCATTGAGGCATCTCATGGGGTGGCAGGTGGTGGTGCAGGGCCGGGTGGGGGGCGGAGGCTTCCTTGTTGGGTCTCTTTGGCTGGTGTAGCATCTGATGGGACAGTTCTTTCTTTCAAAGGCTTTGCTATAGACCCACCTTGGCGATAACTCAGGCTCAGTTCCAGACCACTGCAATAAAGCCAGCATCGAAACCAATCAAGTCACGTCAGTGTTTTGGTTTCCCGGTGCACATAAAAGTGATGCTTGCATTACACTGCAGTCTATTAAGTGTGGCAGGGCGCGATGTCTGAACAATGCACATAACCTTAATTTCAAAAAAATAGTTCATTGATTAAAACACCCGCTAACCAGCACCCGAACCTTCGGCGATCTTCATGTTTTGCTGGTGGAGCGTCTTACCTTTGTGAGTTTTCTTGCTTCATGTGTCCACCCGGGTTTCCTCCAGGGCCCAAGCTCAGACGTGCCTCTTCTGTCTCTCTCCTCTGGAGGCCCCGCCCCCTCCAGGTCCCTAGCAGACCCGGGGCGACTCCCAGTGCCACCTTCAGATGGATTTGGGGCAGTTTCACGGCCCGAAGTGGGATTTGTCATGAAACCCTGAGTGTAGCCAATGCATTTCCCCCTTTCTATGTGACGTCAGAAGTCGCGTGCTTGCCGTTTCGGTCCCTTATTGGGGGCTTCTGTTTGGCTTTGTTACTGAGGGACCACGCACTCCCAGAACAGCCTGGCTGGGGCCCTGGGAGCCTGAGACGGCGCAGGCTGGGCCCTTGGCTGTCTGGTGCTTGACAATGGCTGGGTGCTTCCCTCCATTTGTGCAGACGCCCCAGCTCTGCCTGGGACCCCGTGAGCACTGTTGAAGGCCTAGGGGGTCTGCATCTTTGAGGGCCACTTCTTTGGGGGCGGGGGAGAAAGGAAGGAAGAGGGAGTCAGAATCTGAAAAGAGAGCAGCTAACTTCTGCTCACCGCAGGGTCCCCTTGATTTACAGTCATGAGCAGGAAGCGGTAGACACCCTCGTCTCTGACCCCAGCCAGCCCCTGTCTAAGGAGACACCTCCCTGTGTGAGGAGGTGGGGCAGGGGTCTAACATCTGTGCTCAGTTTTGGGTTCTGGGGGGACCCTCCGGGGGGTATGTGGGTTGCTGCCATCTTCAAAGCACTCTGAGTTTAGTTAAAGAGATGACCACAGGCTGGCCGTGATTGGAGGACCCTGAAGTGCCACCGTCAGCTGTGTCGTGCCCCATTCCAGCTCCCAGATCTACTTGACCTTCCAAGTGTAGCTCACGAACTCAGCTCCTCTGGAGTGAGCACTCACGTTTTTACCTGATCCTTCCTCTGTGTCCCGCACCTGCTGGTTTGGGTTTTGTCCGTATCAGTCACAAGTCAGGGCGTACGGTGCTCGCTCTCTCTCTCCTCACCGGCACACTGAGGGGGCTTGGGCCCCTCTTAAATGCTGACAGCCATCCTCTCTCTCAGTGCACACTTCCTAGTGGCTGAAGACGGCCGTAATCTGTAGGGTGGCTCATGATCCTGCCTGCTTGGGTGCCGTGGCCCAGGGCCACCTCAGCAAGTCGTTAGCACACAGCCCTGAGGTCTAGGATGAGAGGACCTCCAGGAGCCGCGATGGGGCAGCTAGGAGGTGCGGTATGTGTGTGCGGGGGTAATGCACCCGCTCTGGACCTTGTGCGAAAGGGAGGCCATGCCCCCACCTGCCTTTTGGGGTGGGGGATTCTCCTGGCAAACCCCTTAACAAACGACTTCCGAAGCTGCCTTAAATCATTCACCTGCTTCGATAGCCCACTGCCCGCGCATTTCTCATCGGTTCCCATCCCCACAGGCCCTCTCCCCAAACCAGTCAACCCAATTTGTCATCACTCAGATATATTTTCAGGCTCTGAGCAACCATCTTTTATGCAAACCAAATGGGACTAACCTCCATCAGTTGTGTAACTGCAATCAAGGCACGTTCATAAACCATGTAAATATATTTACTATGTGCCTTTCTAAGACCATTGCCTACAACCAACCGGGGAATCAGCCAGGGAGCCAGCCGAGGAACTGGGATAAGACCGAGCGGCCCTTCCTTCCTGGTGCTTTGTGGGACTGTTAATGAGTAGGGATGGCTGCGTCTCCTTAATTTCACGTCGGCTGGAAGGAGCCTTATTTTCCTAGGGACTGAGGTTAGCTCCCAGGTGGTAAAAATCAGAATCAATCTTCTTTTCGAGTTAAAAAAAAATCACTCTCGCATCCACTCTTGCCATTTCTCCTCTAGGCTCTCATTTCCCACTCCCTCCCTATAAATGATTGCCAGTGGTTTGTAGAATTTGTGTGCTAATTTGTTCGGTCCCCCAAGGTACTTGCCCGTGACATGCAATAAACTGGACGGGCTCAAATTTCCTAAGTCATCTTGCTTGAGTCGTCACTTGGTGTTTCTGGGTGGATATAACCTTAAACCAAGTTGGCATGTTCTGTTTTTCTTGTGAGACTAAAGCGGTGCCTGTTACCACGTACTTCAGTCTTCCATTCATTACGTGGGTATTTACCTGTTACACTTAGGAAGCGACCCCCATTTATCAGGCACCGTTCTAGGACTGGGGATCCACCAATGAAGAAAGCAGACGATTCCTGCCCTTGTGGGATGGACAAAGAAAAGAACTATGAGAAACAAATGAGGCGTATGGTTTGCGAGAAGGTGTTAAGAGCGAATGCCAGGGAAGCCAGGATGGCTCAGTGGTTAAGCGCTCACTTTGCAGCCTCAGGGACTGAGGATTGAATCCCAGACTTGGCCAGTGTGGACCCATATGCTGAACTGGGGTGAACTTCCCATGCAGGAGGCCCTCAGCCCAGTTCCCATCCTGCACTGCCCCTGCCCACCCGTGTGGAACAAAACCATGTTGAAAACTGATAACATACAACTATGGAGACGGCTCTGGGCCCTCCCCCTTCTCTGTCTCTGTCAAAAACAATAAAATAAATCTTAGGAAAAAAAAAAAAGAGTGAATGCAAGCAAGAATAAACAGAGCAGGGCAATGACCTTGGGACGGGTCCTGGCCAGACTTCTGAGCTAAGACCCAGACTCCACGGGGCCTGCCCTAGAGTCTTGGCCAAGAACATCAGCAGCCAGGCATGCATCTGGCCTGCTCTCTGCTGCCCCATTTCCCCCTGCACCCCCTCACGGCTCCCCCCACGTCCCCTCCATTCTGCCCTCGTTGCCCTGACACTGTCCTGTTCTTCCTCTTTGGTTCTCTGGTCCCTAGATTCCCACTGAAGCAACTTCCACGGCTGCCCTTTCCTCGTTGACCCCTGGGATTTTAGTCTCTCTTCTGTCCAAGAAGAAGAACAAATTCCAGGCATGTCCTGAGCCAGCCCTTCCGCACAGAGCTGTGTCCTTCTGTGAGGAGCAAAGTTTCTTTCCACCGAAGCAGAGGCATGGAGATGAAACTAAAACCGCGGAAATGCCAGAAATGATTGGTTTTAGAAATCCATGTATTCTATGCAAGTCAGACACGTGAACGGTCTCTTGTTAAAAGACCGTACCTGGACCCTTGTTGAGCATCTTCATTTTGGTCAACGCAGTCATGCCTGAATTGATAGGTTTTCACAGACTAGTGTGGAAATGGTGGAAACCCTCACCTCCGTGCAGAGACAGATGTGTTTTCCTTGGGATCCAATCAGCACTTCGCAATTTATTATTTAAGATGTGCTGCTAGGTTTTTGTTGACACTTTAAAACCAGACTGGAAAGTGTGTCTCGATGCCTCGTCTCTTCCATCTGACCTGTCTTTCTGGGCCACTGTCTGCGACACATCCAGTCTCCTCCATATTCCTCCAGCCTGGCTCTGCGCCCCTCCCCCCACCATCCCCCCCTGCCCCATCGGCCGGCCCCAGTCTTCACGCCCCATGAACCCCGGGCAGGCTGCCATCCCATTACCGCCTCCTTCCGTAGCCGCCTCCCCTGACCTCTCAGGCGGCTCCGGGCCCCCCTCCAGCCCCCTACCTTCGGCGGTTGGAGTGTGTGGAGCATAGCAGCTGTGGTTGCTTCTCTCCCGGCCCTGACACTGGGCTGCACGGAAACTTCAGACGCTGCAGTGTGCAAAGCACGGGGGCCTCCTTGCATGTCCCTCAAACCAGAGCCGGGCTCCAGGGCCCCTCTGCCCATCTGCACCCCACCCCCACCCCCGCTGGGAAACAGTCTTTAGAGAGAACCCGGGCAGCCCGCCTCGCTGCCCGATCACCAGACGCAACACTGCCCGGGAGCCTTGAGCAGGTTGCGCTGCAGGCTAAGTGCCTGTCGCACAGTGTTCTTCCCTCCGATCACCTGTGCCAAGTCGGACGGAACCTTCCAGTAGAAGGCACCCTGGGGCCTCCCTGCTCTGGGATGAATGCTGCCCGCATCGTCCTCAGATCCCCACGAGGGACAGAGGAGTGGCAGTAGGAGATGGAAAATGGTCACATTTTGATCGCTCCAACTTCATTTCAAAATAGAAACACCTGAAGCAAATGCCATCAGCGGCCGTCACCAGCAGGCGGCCGGGGCAGGTGGGCGCCGACGTCTGCACAGGGAAGCCGGGCGGGGATGGCCCCAGCCCAGAGCCTGTGCGTTCTGTGGGGCATGGGACCATGGGGAACCAAGGGCCCAAAGTGACTTCAGGACCCCACGGCTCCGGCTCCCTCCCCCGCACAGCGAAACTGTTGTTAGAGGATCCAACTCGGCGTCTGGCTCAACTCTGTAATCCTTCGACTCCTATTTTTTGTTCTTTAAACAGAGAAAAGGGGGAGTGAGAACAGAGCCATCTGATCGTCGCCGGCATAGGAAGCGGGGACAAGGGCTCTTTGTTTCCATCCCCGGAGCCCAGGACTCTGTCAGGGCCAGCCGGCCGCGTTGTTCCGCCTCGTTTCCACGTCAGCCTGTCCGCGTGCTGAGCCGCGTGCAGGAATGCACCGTGCTGGAGCGGCTCCGCACACGCACAGAGGCCTGCGGCTCCCCTTCCGCCGGGAGCAGGGGCGACGGCCGCACCCCACGGCTCTTTCACGTGTGTGCCGGGCTCGGGGTCCCCGCCAGGGCACGCCCAGCCTCTGGTCTCTGGCTCCCGGGGTCGGCACTGCCCGTGTCGTGCTGGGTTCCCCCGTGACGTTAGTAGGTCGCATGCACATTAGAAACCCTGACTCCACCAAGGTGGGAAACGGGCCTGAGGAGCTTCTCCTGGAACACGAGCCCGGCTGTCTGGCTCCGTGTTGGCGGTTTCTGGGTCGGGTGGACCCTGAGCATTCTGGGAGAATACCAGAGCATTCTTTTCCCTTTAAAAGGACAGCGTTTTAAAGATGGAAGTACCTCCCGGCTACCCTCCCGTGACCCAGTCGGTCGACCAAGAGAGTTTACAGACAGACAAGCTGTCTCCTCCGGCTCCTTCTAGCTCATTAGCTGCTGGCCTAGGAGCAGGGCCCCGCGTTGACTTCTGAGCTACTTACGTGCCCACTCACTGGACAGCTTTAAGAACTGATGCGAGACCAGAGACGCTTTGCACAAAAATTTGCAAGATTTTTTTTCTCTTATTTCAACTGTTTTTGTTGCGCATTTATCCTGTTCCTTTCGGCATGATTTTAGCTATCTTTTACAGAACTGTCTCATTTTGTGTCATGGTATTTTCTTACTTTCTTTTGAATTTCCCCCCTCGAGAACATAATATCCAAGTTTGTACCCAAGCCGCCGGAAAACGGACCAGCTTCCACAGGAATCCAAGCTACATACAACCTCAGCAATGAACAAACGTCTTACCGCCCTGTTACCCGACCCTACGTAGCCTCGTGTTTAGAGATCACAGAACAAATTTCCAAAGAGTTTTCAAAGAAGGGCCTCTTAGAGAGCTTGTTTCCACACCCATGCTGCTCCTACCAGGAAACGGGACAAAGCTCCATGCTGTCCGGTGAGCCCCATGGACACTGTGTGCCCCAGAACCGAGGACAGCGTTGTCCAAATAGGAGATGTGATGTATGCCCGGCTCGGCGACAGCAAGCAAGCACGGCATACCGGCTTATTTAAGTGTGGCCCCGCAGCCACCGGGGCGTGTGAGCTGGCAAAAGCACTGAGGACAAAAAGGACGGGGCCGGCGAGGGTGACGGTGGTGGCCACGCAGTGAGCACCGAGCACGCTCCGCCAAGTCCCTGGCCACAGCGCTTCCCGGCCTTCACTTCCTGCCGTCTGGGCAGGGCTGGGTCTTGAACTCTTTGTGGAACCTTCAGACACAGAATAAGAGCTAGTCACCGTTCGCTCTCTATTTTAACAGCTGCCGCGGCCTCCAAGACCCACTGCAGCCTTGAGCTCCTCTTTCTCTTCCGACGTCCTTATCCCATTACAGTGGAAACGCGCACACAGTCAATGCAAAGCTGAGCTTATTTTGCAACAATGTGGACTTGCTAACTGCTCCGATCCACATCACAAGCGTAAAAGCTCAGCCTCAGCGAGGCCCCTCCTTGCCTGAGCGGGCGGGAATGTTCGCCTTCTTTCTCTGGGTTCTGAATGGACCCCAAGGCACTGCCACATCTGTCAGCTCCCGACTTGCAGACACGCTTGTGGACCGAGCTGGTCCAGATGTGGCATCTGTCCATCTGCTCCTTGCTCGTCTCTTTCCCCAGGTGGGCTCAGCTGGTGGCTAAGAAAACGTCTTGGAACCAGATGGGCCTCAGAAGGCACGACCCAGTTGCATCCACTGCTCAGGGCTGGCCCTGTGCCATCTCACCAGGGAACCCACGGGCTCGGGGTCCCGGGAGACATTCCTGGTTTGGTTTGTGCTGTTCTTCACAAGACACTCACTTGTCCAATCCCACTTCCTCCTTTGTATTTGTGCAGTTTTGCATAAGTTGGTGCATGGCCTGCAGCTTGGTACGTGAGCTTCTTCAGCCTGTGACGGCGCGGGCTGTGGAATCTAACTGGAAAATGATGATTTCGGGAACTCGTGTGCCGCTGTGCGTGGACATGGAAGTTGGACTCGCTGGGTTTTTGTCCCCATTCTGAGAAATTAGGGGGTTGCGAGGATTAAATTAATTATAGATAATTATTTTGTCTTCTAGCAAATCAGACAATCACAAGCTTAGAGGAACATGGGAGCAGGAGTTATTTGAAAATGCACCAAACATCCTAAAAAAGCAAGTTAATTGTAACTCCGGAGAAAATCTACGATCCTGTGCAAAGTTCCAGCATGAAACTGGTGCACTGACATTTTAAAGCCCGGAGAAGAACGCTGTGGATATTTCCAAGCAGTTCTGAGTGAGTTGGATTTTAGGTTGGAAGGTTTTTTTTCTCCCTGCATCTTTCATCGGGTGGTTTGTGTAGCCCCATCTGCTGTTTATCACTGGAAGTGCTGAGGACTAGGAAAGGCTGGAACTGTTTTCCCGCTTCCTTCCAGTCACCTATTAGATTTATTTGGAAGAGATTCATCCCTGGAGCAATCGGGGACTATGTCTGAAGACTGCACTCTAGTCAAACAGAGTAGCAGAACCTCCTTTAAGAGGAAGCCACGTGGCACACACGCAAGCCCGCCAGATCTTGGGTAGCGCGCAGCAAGAATTTGAGCCGTGCTCCATGTCAGGTTACGGATCCTGGGACAGACATCTCCTTCCCATGGCAGCTGTGACATCAGAATGAATTCCAGAGCCCACCAAGAGGACCGTATTCCCAATTCATCTCAGAGGACATCTGGATACAAAGCAATGCCTGCCTCCCCCAGGCCAAGGAAGACTTTGGCAAGCTTGCCTCAGTGGTCCTCATGGGAGGGAGTCGGGTTCTCAGTTCAGTATTTGGACCCTTGCCAGGGCGGGGTGCTCCCACAGATGAACCCCAGAAAGCCTCCGGACTCCCATCCTTTGGGGCCCATTGTCACCACCTGCCAATGTCACACAGGCTGCCTTCCAAAAGTGGGATGGATTGGCAGGCCCGTCATACTTCGGATCAAAGAATTCCGTGTCCTGCTTTGGCCCAGAACTGAGCCAGGATGACTTGGCCTGAATTGCCGAATGTCTCTTCTCTGCAATAATTAAATGGAGTCCGGTGGAGACTGACATTCTTTGGACAGCCTCCTTCTTCGTAATCCCACCCCAGCTCGCTCTGTTCCCACCATGGTGTTGCTCTTCGCCAGGCAGACGACTTTCCCCGCACCTCACAGGCCAAGAAAATTGTGGGCTTGTATTGCAGAACCCTGGCCTTGCCTTTGAACATCAGCTGGAAGCACCATAGCAATTCCCAGCCGGGAAGACGGTCAACCTATCTTACAACATAAGCGTGAACGTTGGCTCTCAGTTTGCCGTTTCCATCTGTGATACACACCATTATTTTAAGTTCTAAGGACCGTTCGGGGCGGGCCTGAGCTGCCATCCCTGAGTTTCACCGTATGAGGGGTTCACCGGGCCATACATACCCTCATGTTGAGCTGGGGACAGACTTTGCTCACAATGGACGGGGCTTCCCTCTGGGAGAGATTATTTCATTATATTTGTCAACTGATCACTCTAGATTATTATTGAGTAACATGATTCACCAATGGCTATAACTTCTGTCCACCACTGCACTGTTTGGGCAGTTCTGAAACCTGATCATGAATTTGGTTTCTTTTCTCAGTTCAATGTCGTCTTGCATATCCTGACTGATATTCCATTCGAAATTCAGGTTTGCTTCTGAACTTGGGACCTGGTAGAGTGTCCCCTTTGGTCTGAGATTGAATAGAACATGTGGACACGAGTGTGGGTGTTGAGTGTGGGGCCGCTGGGCACTCTCTGGCCAGAGCCAAGAGCCACTCTGGACACAGACCCAAGGTGCGTGGTTGCGTCTTTATCCTGGGGCTCTGCAGGGGAATACAGACACACTTTTCTTCGGAGTGCAGACTCACTTCTGGGTAATTGAGTCCTTGGAGTGCGTGTAGTGGGCCCATTGGCTTGTAGCTTCGTGCCCCCTGGAGTCCCCAGGCTCCTCCCGGCCCGTGTCCCTGACCTTGCTGCGTGCCCATCCATCCAGCTGGTAGACCAGTGGTCCCTCTGGCTTCCGCACAAACGCATGGATTGGCCGTTAAGAAAGCCTGTTGTGGGAGCTGTCGCCGGTCCTTCCGGGAAGAAAGCACATCCCCTGAATGATGTTCCCGGCTCCTCTGTCCCAGAGTGGGGACTCTTGTGTCCCGTAGAAGCCAATCTTTTGACATTAGTGGTGTGTTCTATAGCTTCATCCATTTGT
Source organism: Craseonycteris thonglongyai (assembly GCA_004027555.1). Lineage (NCBI taxonomy): Eukaryota > Metazoa > Chordata > Mammalia > Chiroptera > Craseonycteridae > Craseonycteris > Craseonycteris thonglongyai. Next base: position 45,060 of record PVKE010000789.1, read on the forward strand.
GTTCAGTGATTTGTCATTAAGTCTCTCCTAACGCCTCTGATTCCATTTCACACTCAAACAAACCGGAATCCTGTGTGGACCCACAAAACGGTGTCCTCAGGGACCAGCACACCTTGGTAACTGGGCGGCCTCGGAGCGTGGCAGGGCTGACGGTGGGCATATTCTTTCTGCCAGGAGCTGCTCTCTTGGTGGGACTGAGAGCAGAGGACCTGCGCGTGGCCCACCGGGTCTGTCACGGGAGCACGAATGATCCAGCCACCCTCTGTGACACATGGACTCTGGTTGACCACATCTTAACACTGACGTTTTCAGAATGCTGTTGTCTGGCCCCCAGAATTGTCCAGACAGAGTGAGAAGCCCTGGCTCCCTCCCCCATCGCTGATGCTCTCAGGGCACGGACCTTCATTGGGGTGGGGTGGGGGGAATTAAATACCCTGCAGGGCGTGGCTGAACGGTGCTTTTCCAGATGAAGTCAGACAGAAAGGAAGAGAAATCAACCTCACAGTGGGCTCTGAGAAGAAGAAAAGTAGGAACGGAAGAAGAAGCAACGAAATGGAAAGGGTGGGGGAGGGAAGAAGGAGAGAAGAAAGAAAAACGAAAGTGAGAGGATAAATGAACCCTTAGTTCTAAGGGAGTTCATTGGAGCTAAACTATTAATTTTATATTTTGTTATTCTCATGTTACCATTTTTTTAGTAATAGTCGCCAACTCTTTGATTTGTGATCCTGCCTTAATGAAATTTGCAATTAAGTCAATAGGAATAAATAGGGCAAACTTGACCTGACTTACATTGTTTAAATTACTGCCCACACAGCCCTCATGTTACAATGGGAGGATAGCGAAATGCACTTGAAATGGGGTGACTACAAACAGTTCTCAAATCTTAATACTCCAAAATCCCTGTGTCTTAGGACTAAGATAGTCGCTACCAAATATGAGCCATCAATACTTTTCTGGTGACGCCCCCAGCACCTGGCCACCGCTAGTGTCCTCTGAGGGGCCACTTCATAGCTGTGTCACCCCTTTGGTCCTGGTGTCCTCTTGGTGTTACCTCTTGAACATCCTGTGTGTGACCCCCAGCTTTGGGTCACATGTTCTGAACCTCAGTTTTCTCATTTGCAAATGATATCATTAAAACATGCTCAATCAGTAGAATCTTTATTTTTAAGATTTATTTTATAGTTTGAGAAAAAGTGAGAGAGAGACAGAGAGAAGGGGGAGGGCCCAGTGCAATCTCCATAGTTGCACACCATTAGTTGTGACGTGGTTTCGTTCCACACAGGAGGATGTGGGGCCACGTGGGGTGGGAACTGAGCTGGGAGCCTCTTGCAGGGGAGGCGAGATCCTTTGCTGTGGGTCTCCATGGCTACCCGTTGCACACACTTCAGCATAAGAGTTTGCACAGGCCGGCGCTGGGACTCAACCCCCAGACCTCGCAGTTGCAAGACAAGCTCTCAACCTGCTGAGCTATCCCAGCGTCCCCCAATTATAGACTCTTTTTGGCTGGCCATTATCATGTATGCCTTCTTTATCTGCTCTTAAATGTTACCCTGGTTTATTCACTTCATTTTTATTGGTTTTATTTCTGTATGGAATACAATTATGGAGTCTATTATATGAATATGGTTCTCCTAATAACCTCCAAACAACTTGAAGTTCAGTGGGATTTTATAAAAGTCCCCGATTATGCATACTAAAATCAGTTTTAATTATTTATTCTATTTGATTCAAGAACATATAGATAAGCACATAAAATCATTTTGAAAAAGTCTTTATGAAACAATGAGTGTAATGAAAATAATCACAGGTCCTAAACTTAGTTAACATTGTGGTATTTCTCCAACAAAGTAGAAAGAATCAACAGGAGGGGAAAAATTGTTTCACATAGTAAGAAAAAACAAATCCGTTTCGCAGTAGTAACAGGTATCTGTGGGATGACTTACACCCCGTGTTCTTTGGGAAACTTGCTGCCGGTCCTCAGAAGCATCCTGATGGTGCAATGCCCGGTGGGAGAGAGGCTGGGTGTCTGCCAATGTGAGGGCTTCTGCGTGCTGATGGGCTCCGAAGACGGGCTCCAGAGCCCCGGTACCTCGAACATGCGGCTTTCTAGAGTCTTCTTTCTTTTTCTTTTAATTGAGATGCAATTGGCATATGACACGGGGTAAGTTTAAGTTGCACGCTATGTGGATTGGACAGACGTATGTATGACGACATGATTACCACCTTCATGGCAGCCAGCACCTCTGTCACATCACACAGTTACCAGTTCTCCTCTGTGGTGAGCGCATGTGAGATCTAGTCTCGGGCAACTTTGAAGTTTATAACCCAACAGCGCTGATGATAATCGCTCTGCGGTGTTAGTCTCCGGGACTTATTCCTCTTCTAACTCTGCAGTTTCACTTTGACAGTACATTTTTAGGTGCTTTGTGTGATAGGCTGAAAAACGGAATCATTCATTGTCAATTTATGTCAGCAAAACACCAAGAAAACAACATCGATCAAGGCTGTGACTAGATCCTGCGTGCATTCCACACGGGCCGTGGGCTGGTGCAGCGCCAGGAGCTGGGGCCGCCGCAGGGGGCTGGAAGACGCCTGCTCTGCCCTCATGGAGCTTCCAGCTGAAGGTCTGTCCACACAAATTGTAAGGAAGTGGAAAAATCCCTGCACATGATACAATCTCAACACCCCCAACTTTCCTTCTAAAAATACACCAAAGAAACGCTGGGCAATAAGGTTGTGTGAGCGCAAAAATCACATGTCCTCATCAAGGATGCAGCCAGCGCCTGACACAGCCTCTGTCTCCTCTTGAAGGGCCCCCGTACGTGGTTATCGATGAGGCGGATGGCATGCAAACCCAGATCATCGGGCAGCACGAGCCTCACCAGCTGGTAAGGACAGGACTTAGGTCTCGTTTGCTTCTGGAACACAGGAGAGGGTAGCTCACCTAAGTCTGTCTGGGCAAACCATGCATCATGCTGTTTCGTCTTTTGTTCTCGATGGAGGACCATTAAGAACAAAACTCCTGAGGCCCTGTGGGCTCCAGGCAGACAAGCTCCGCAGGTCACGAGCCTTAGTTCTGGGGCATCTGTGGGTGGTCTCAGGCTGCTGCGTGGTTAACCCTGAACGGCCACCAGACCCTTGTCGCACAAGCTCCCAGCGTCCCCCGGGCTTCCCGGGGCCCTTCCACAGTAGGCATGGAACCCGTCTTTGGAAAGGGGTAAACTCAAGACTTCGGGGGTTTGGTCACATTTTAGATGTCGTGCCTCCATTGTTTACTGAGTTGAAAGGGACCAGCAGTTGTGACACAGCTACTCTGAGATCTGAGGGGAGGTCCCAGGTGGATAATGATGACTCCCACTTACCAACGTGCTAAGAAGTCCACCCCCCACCCCCGGCTTGTTGGTGACATAAAATAGTCAAGTGCATCCACGTGACTGCTATCTCTTGGAGGCTGGGAGTTAGAGGATAATCAGGTGATGACTGACTTGGGTCTCTTATTTATGTGTTGGATCTAAATATACTTTGGGGGCCTTTTTTTGCCTTTCCTCCAATCGAGGTGTTTGAGAATTCCTGCCATCGATTCTGAGAGGACAAGTCGCCACAGTTTCTCCCCAAAGGCCCTCGTCACCACCAGTGAGACGCTTCCTGAGCAGACCGATGCAGACAGCGGATGCCTACATCCATCTGCCTGTGTCTCCGCATCTCTCTGTGCGTACACGTACACACACATGCCCGTGCATATGTGCATGCCCGTGCACATGTGCATGCACGTGCGCACACACTCACGCACACGCATCTCACCTCAAGAGCCTGTCGAAGGGGACTTGCTTTCTTTTTAATATTTTTGAAGAGGTTGCTTTATGGTCCTGTTGACCTGCTGTTAGCGGCAGCTTAGCTTTCAGCCAAGGTAATTAAATTACAAAATCACTGCAGCAATCATCAAACTACTCATAAAATAAGGAATGAAAAAAGAAAACCCCGAAATAAAAATCTTGCAGGCTTCTCTTGTAATATTGCTCCCTGATGTTAATTACATTTAAATGGGCGCGTACTATTTTGGTATCATTCATACGCCTCCAAAAGTACTTTCCCGTTTATCATACCTGTCAGCCTCAGAACATCACAGGCTAATACTTTATTAAGAAAAAAATCATTAGGGAGCTGCTGATCCCATTTAAGTACATTGGGCAGAATGTAAGACTAATTAAAAAGCATATTTTTACATTATTAATTTCTGAGTTTCACACTTAATGAATGTGAAATGACAGGGCTACTATTTTTACATTCAGCCACTCTGGGCTTTCCAGGCGGGGGAATTCAATTCTGAGGATTTTTGCAAAGATGTTGCTTGAGAGATATGTTTTCAAGGAAAGCTAAGCTTTTTAGCTCTGCTTTTTCTTGGGAAATCATACAAAAGCACATAACAGCCACTTAAAAAGAGTGGTTAAATAGAAGCTATTTTTTCATCTTACTGCCATAAAAGTATTTTAGATGAGATATAAAATATGGTTTTTAAATGATATTATGATTTGCAAACACTAAAAAATAATTGCAGTGCAGTTGAGAGAGAGAAAACATCTAATCTTTATTGTATAAGACAATGTGATAAACTATTTTACAGCCTATAGCTCATTTTGCATCTGGAAAATTGTGCAAACTGATGGGGGAAAACCTCATTAAAACTAAAGGTTATTTTTTTAATATTCTAACAACAAAGCAGCGCCCCACAACTGCATTTTCCTTTACTCCTCCTTACTGAATCAGACAGCCGTACCAGTGCCTTGTATGACCTATAAATAAAGGCATCAAATACCAAGACCGTGTGTGTGGATGGACAAAGATGAATCAGGTCAGAACGCACAGGATCGCTGCAAACCACGGAGGGTGTCTGGCCAGCTCTTCCCGTGCTCCACGCGGGGCCGTGTCAGCTCGTCGTAGGTGTTGCGGTACTTAAAACTCCGCTGGCTGATTGCTGCTTCCCTTTCTGAGCGTCTGCACACACAGCCCGTTTTAATAGGGCTGTGCAAGGAGGATGGGGGGTGGGGGGATCCTTTCTTTCTTCCTTTCTTTTCCAAATGTGCTTACAATTACCTCTCTGTATTTTTATTGTCTTTTTACAAACCACAAAACTCACACTGGAGGCAAAGCTTAGCTGCTGAGGCTTTCCTCGTGTAAATATTAGGAAATTACATTTGTACAAACTGCCGGGCTTTGTAAATGGGGGCTGGAGAGCCTCCAACACAAATTAATCAGGATAAAGTTGCTCAGTGTTGAACACGACCATAGTTTATTTTCTTAAAGTCTTAATTTGTCAACAGCTCTCCTGCTCCGGCTCGGCTCACTCGGGGGCCGAGGAGGAAGACACACTGGCAGAGCGAGTGCACGCTGCTTTCCACCTTGTGGTTTCAGGCACAGGCTGCAGTTGTAGAGACAGGGTGCGGGGCTTCTCAGCGTTCGTGTGCAGACACGCGGTGGAGACCACATGGCAGAGATGTGAGTGTACATACGTGGAAGTGCTTCAGCGATCCTTGTTTGCAAGGGAAAAACCCAAAGCCAGTTTCCGCTTGATGCTGGATCACGACTGTTAGGGTGTGTGCTTTTTAGAGATGTGTTCAGTCTGCCCCTGGGATTTTCTGTTCCTTGTGAAATCCGCTCCGTGGGCTCAGACCACTACGGCGTGACAAGGACAGTCACCTCTGCCTCACGCCGTCTCCGTTCTGAAGACACCGTGGTCCTTCTCAGGACATCTCGATTTTCTTAAGATACTTGCTCCTTGTTATGTTTCTGGAAAGGAGCAGTGTGTGTAATGACCTCTGTTTTGCAGAGTTGCCAAAACAAATTGAGGAAAATGTTCAGCTCTCTCTCTCTGCCAAGTGTTTTTCATGCTTTCCCATGAAAGCAAACCTTATGTGTAACGTGTATTAAACCTGAAGTAAATAATGCATCCTGTCAGGGGCGAATGCTATTGTGCAATGACCGACAGGCACCCATTCTTGCCTTTGATGGGAACAGATCTTAGTTAGGAAGGGCCGTGTCATTTACAGAGCACGTGGATTTGCGCAGTTACCAGCAGCCTGTCAGGATGTGACCCCAAGTCTGGTGCATGAACGTCGTATTGAACCACCTACGTCTCAGCTACTTCTTGACGGAAAAATAAACCTTAAGCATTATGTTGACCAGGTCTCAAAGCTCACGCCAACGAGCTCTCCAAAAGCCCGCGTGAGCTTTCCCCACCCAGGACTAAGGCGCCAGAGTGATGGGCTAATTTCACAGCGTTGCTCCCTTTCTGTGCCCCCTCCCCGTGCCAGCCACAGTGCAGAAACAACAGGCTCACCTCAGGAGCTGGCCGGGCCGGGGCAAGGGCAGAGCTCTCCACCTGGCACCCCCCGACTCAAGCAAGTACCTAGCTGGCCCGCACGGCTTATTTGCCACAGGTCACTGCATCTATTTTGAGCAAAGATAGACTTTGAGACGGTCCATAAGGAACAACTCGGTGCCCCTGGATTAACCGGCCCCCACCAGCCCGTAGGCTTTCCTGGGCTGTTTATGTTAACACACATCTTCAAGTATTATTGACACGCTCCCTGTTTTATTGGTCTGCATTTACCTCGCTCACCATTTTATTATTCAAGATTTCCGTGGCTGCCGCGTATGAATCAATGTGTTATGCTGCTCGCGGGGGCCAGCCCACAGAGCAGGGTGCCCCCAGGGTTAATACAGTCAAGAGCGAGAAAAGTGTCTTAGACATGTACAAAACATGTGGTTTACTATTATCATGAAATGAGGTGAACTGGGACTCTATACATATGGATTTTGAATTGCATAAATTTTGATTGATATCATTTGAAGACTGAGGCTCTGAAAGGCTAGATTTTGTGAAAGACGATACACAGACCAGCTATTACCACATATAATCATACCAGGAAAAGTCTCTGAAACGAACAAGGCAGCTGGCTTTTAAATAGCTAAAACATAACATCAATACTTATTTTGAATAATGGAAAAAAGAGGTAAAAGATGTTGACCCCTGTCTGACAGGAACACGTTCCCAAAGTAGAGCTGGCCCCTGGGGGCAGCCCCGCGCTCCACAGTAGCTGCCAAACCTCCTCTTTCTCCCTGGTTCTGCCACTTTCCCATCCCCTCCCCCCCTCCGTCTCCCCTTTTCTTCTCTCTCTCCCTCTCCCGAAAAGAAAAAAAAAAAAGTCAATATTTTTTGAGCACTAAGCCACTATGGACAAGCGGCTAGAAAAGGAATTTTCACAAATTCAGGAAACACTTGAGAGGTAAAACCAACATCCTGAGACAGAAGACAGGCCCGCTTTTGACACCAGGTTGGACCTGTGAGGCCCAAACCCTCCAGCCAGGAAGTACCGGCCACCGGGTCAGGGCTCCAGGGGCCCGGCTCAGGCAGCAGAGAGCAGAACGTTCCATGCACCAGCGACACCAATGGGCCTCTTCATGGGAAACTGGCTGAAAATGTGCTGAGCGCCATCAAACTTTGCTTAGGATCCGAGGACGGGAGGCTGAGCTTCCGCGGGATGAGGGTTTGGGGAGGGTGCAGCTAGGACGGGGACGGGGCGCTCACGCTGGGGGTTTGGTTCCCTGGGCCCCCAGCCCATCAGCCTGCCAGCCCTGCCAATACAGGTCTGCACCCGCGCAGGCGGCACCCCCAGGGCCTCCCCTGCCCCACGCAGCGCGCCCAGCCGATGTGGGGGCTCTGGGTCCCGGGCCCCCCGACGGGCGGCTGGGGATGGGGGGGCGCGCGCATCATCTCTCCTGCTGAGCTCCCGGAGCAGGGCCGACTTTCTGGAGAGGGAAAGGGATATAAATCAGGAAATAAAAAAAAAAAAAGTTTCTGCACATTTTCAAAACCCACGTTGCGCTCTCTGAGGCCCTTTTCATTTTAACCAAATCAGGGGGACCTTGTCCTCACAGCGGCTGGGCAGATGGAACAATAAATCACAGGCGCCGTTGACTGCCTGCAGTGCGCTCGCCACAGCTGTCACTTTTTTGTCTCTTTGGTTTTAGCTGACATGGTTTGAGGTCCACTGTGAACCAATCTGGACTTTTTTTTTAAAAGTCCTATCCATCAAAACGACCAGTGGCCATCAGCCCGCTGCGGCCATCGATCTGGTGGCCCCTGTGCCACCAGGCTCCTGGGTGAGGCTGGGGAGAAAGACCTCGTGCGGGGTTTTGTTCCTCTTTTCCCTCCTTGCCTCCAGCTACAGCTGTGATTTCCCCGAGCCGTCTCAGCTCCTCGTTATTAAAGTTGCATCACCACAGACCCAGCGCCAAGCGGATCCGGGCGACCCGCGGCCCCGGCTGGCGCTGCTGCTGCTGCTGCGTTTTAAGTGCAAGGGAGGCGCTGGCGGAGCCTGGCGTCCCCAGCTCGTGGCTTATTTTGCAAAGTAAACAAGCAAAGGCTATGTGCATAACCTTCGCCGGCTCGCGAAAGGTCAGTGCGCCCCTCGGCTCATTTCCCGGGCTGCCTTTGGGGGGCACTCTGGCGCCGGGTTTCTGCGGGTGCTGGGGAGAAACAAGATGTGCTCGCCTAACAAAGACTCAATCTACAAAGGCTGCTAAACAAAAACATTGATTACATTTGCACCGGAGTGCGGAAGTTTACTTTGGTGGATCAAATAGCAGCCTGGTGACCGCTAAACAGCGAGCCGGCTGGGACGCAGGGAGGCAGGGGGCCCGGTGTCGGTGCCCAGGCGCGGCCTGCAGACCCGGAGAGAAAGACCCTCTGTCTGGCAGGATCCTAACAGCGGTTGCTTAGCACAGGGCTGCTCGGAACATTCAGGAGACAAGGCGGCTGGAATGCAAATACTCCAAGTTCCTCTCAGGATTGCATTGTATTCGGAAGTGGCATGTCCCCCTTCAAATCTCTGAGAGCACCTTTATTCACAGAGATAATTTCACAAGGGGACACATGTTTGAACTCAAGAAAGAACCAGGCGAGGGGGGAAAAAACACACACACATTTATATGTGGGTATAGGGAGCTCACAGATACACAATTAAAAAAAATTGGCTGCTTAAAAATCCCCAGTTAGGTCAGGTTAAATTTATTATATTCTTTTATAGCTGAGCTCTATGGTTTTGACTCGAGGTGACAGCTGAAATGCACCAGAAACCTTTGGAATTTCAGTCCTATATATTACTATGAGGAAGAAAATAAAGTTCTACCATTAGAAGGTAGGTGCTTGCCTTGAAATGTTCAAGGGGGAAAAAAAAGATGTTAATTTTTTCCTGCAATTCTTTTTTTATTTTTAAGTATGAAGTGAGTTACATGAGCAGAACCGCCAGCTAAGCATAATATAAACATAGATGTGAACCTCCGCCTTGCTCCAGATTCGACATTTTCAGATTGCTCTCATGCAAGAGGGAAAGAGCGCTCATATTTTTAAGTGAAAATGCCTAATTTGGTTAATGTGAATTTTTCTCCTTCTGAAGGGTGTCTTCCAGCGGGATTTTCGGCCAGGTGTATTTGTCCACGAGCGAGAACCGTTGACCGATGCTAGCGCCCACGGGGACAAGCATGAATCTTTTTAGACAAAGCTGCCAGTGGCTGGCTACAGTTCAATTCCAAGCAAATGCCAGGGGACGGATTTTTTTCCCCCCAGAAAAACCCTCCATGTTAAGAGGAATCCATTCATAAAGTTCCCTTTTTTTTTTCTTCTCTCCTATTAAAATCACCTCTGACTTTAGAAAATAGATTGCATATGGAATCCCTCCTTGAAACAGTATCTGTGTCTGGTGGCAAGATCCTTGTACTACGTGTTCGGTCCACAGTGGTTTTTAACCCTCTGTACCTCTGGGCGGCTCACCACAAACACAGGGCACCCCTGAATGTACCGAGGGGGCATCAGCAAATGCCTAGCCGCTCGCTTCGGAGGGGAAGTAAGAAGTTGCCAACCGCACTGTCCCCGGACACTAGTGTTGCTATCTCCCCCTGACGGTCGTAACTACTGATCCCCGTACAGTTGCGGGGTTCTGCCTTCTAAGGTGGCACCTGTAACCAGCCACGCTAGCTCTGTGGCTACAGGAGCAGCCGTTTTATCTGGAGATAAATGGAGACACCTTGGAGAAAAAGAAAGACAAAACTCAAAATCACAAAATCTTTATGCAAGTCCTAGTACACTCAGGCCATATGTCCCCCGTGTGTCCTAGTTTATTTTCAATGGAAATCGGGCAGAACGGCCAGCTATCACAGTCCAGAGGCGGGACCTGGAAGGGCAGGTGTGCAGAACTGCAATTTGTGATGTGTACAAATGCAAGACATGAACTTCCCACTTCTGGGGAAGGCACGCTAACAGCTTCCGCATCTTCTGCTCTCCGGGTGCATTTGGCACAGACTTGAAGGACAGAATGCCTTGAATTCTGCCCTAACCACGGAGCCCCAGGGCTCCGGCTGCAGCCCCAGCGCACGGGGGGAGATGGGCAGCAATGAAGGGATCTTTCTGGTTTGCAAAGACATATTTTTCAAATCACAGAAACCTTCAAAAACGAAACAAAACCCCTCTGCCGTTCGGCCCCCGTCCTTCCACGTGCATCTTAGGAGCTCAATGACTGGCGTGGTCAGTTGGAGCCGATTGTATTCCTCGCTGTGGCCTCAAACGCTGCCTGCTGATGTCACCCAGGGGCAAATCCTCGCCACGGCTGTGCTATTGTTGTATTTCTATTTTTCGTTTGACTTCAACCCCTAGTGCAAAAGTCTGGGGAACCAGAGCGCCACGGCGGCTGGATGTTTCTGGCGTCGGTCACCCCGGGATAGGCGGCTGATTGCTCCGTACCAGACGGATTCGTGCGTCCTGCGCTAGAGGAAGTCCTCGAAGGGCAGTAAATGCCGCGATCTCCCACACCACGCGGGCAGCCGGCTGAATTGTGCAGGACCCGGTCCTTGGACCGCTTTTCTTTTATGTGCTAAATTCGCAACAGAAACAAAAACCAAAACATTCAAATATCTCTTCTGTCTGTCTGTCTAGGCACCAGACTTAAAGAGGGACAGATTTTTCCTGTTTTAGGTCTTCAAAGGAGCAAAAAATAAAAAATAAATAGCACGGGTAACTATATGTCCTCCAGCTTTTTTCTCATGTCACCTAAATCACTCAGTATTTATTACGTACAAATCCTGCTGTGTGCTTCTAACGTTCCTGTGTGCTCCCAGGAACGGGACATGACACTTGGCCGCAGCACCCGGCCGGATGACGGTGGCGTGTTGCGGTGTGACATGCACAGGTAACCAGCTGACTTGAGCAACCTGTCCCCTTTGGGGAACCACAGCCTGGCTGGCTGGCGGTAGCCTTTTTACGTTTCTCACATCTTATCCTCTGTTTCTCTTAAAACAGCACGTCTGCTGTGGTCTGTAGCTGCTTGTCTTTGTTCAGGAGGTTTTCTGAAGCGCACGTCGGGAGGGTAACCGGGTACGTGCCTTTGTCACTCAGCCCAAACGAGGGCGTCCGGCCATGGCCGTGGGCTGAGCCCTCTGGGTCGGCAGACGGCACTCCTGCAGAAATCGGGGGGCCTGTTCGTGCGTCGACGACAGGGACTGACCAGACCTCGGCGCTGGCCTTTCTCTCTGCTCCGTTTGAATAGCGTACGAACAGAGTGACTGTGAGCAAAACAAAACCATGTCATGTGCCCAGGTGACATTTTGTAGCCAGCAAGCAAATCACATCCCAGGAAGTGCTGCACCGAGTGCCAACAGCAACCTGACAGCTTTCTCTGTAAAGAAAACATGACACTTTTCCAAATATCAGAGGAGGCGTCCGCCGCTCCTGGGACTCTTGGCCTGTCACCGTGCTGGAAGGTCGCGGGCTGGCTTCCTGATTTCTGTGGCTTCACAAGGCGGAGGCGGAGGCTTCGCACGCTAAATGCTGTAGGCGAAGGGAGACCTTCCCCTTCATCTCTGCAAGAAGTGACAGCGGGGAAAAGGTCCTGCGTGATGGGAGCGACCTGCGGGGGTAGAGGCTGTGCTCTCAGCGAGGGGAGGGGGCCCACGCACGCCCTTGTTAGGGCCCTGCCTGCCAGCACTGCGTCCCGAACACGCCCGCCCCGCCCCACGCTCTTGTCAAGTGCGAAAGAATCAGGGCTCCAGAGCCGCCCGGGGAGCCCGGGGGCGCGTGCGGGAGACCCCGTGCCCTCTCTCTGCATCGTGTCCTCCCGTGGGGGGTCCCAGGGGGTCCGACGGGGACTGTCCTGACCGGGCCTCGTGCTGCCATTCAGGGGTCTGCATTTTGCAGACCTTCTCTGCCAAACTGCTTGGAGGGGTTTTAAAGGGCTGGTGGTCCTTCTGTCATTTCCCAAAGGCGCACCCGGAAGGGAGCCCTGTTGGAGCATGTCCACGGGTGGGGTGGCTGCCTCTGAAGGACGGGTGCGCAGGCGGGGGCGAGGGGACGGCCTCCCCAGGGGAGGCCGCATTCGGGAGAACATCAGGCTGATAGGGAAGACTCGGGGGTGCACCCCCTCCCAGGGAGGAGACGCGACCTTGAACCCCGATAAGGGTTGACGCCCTGTTTTCATCGGGTCTCAGCTGTGCCTCGGAAATAAAGCATTCTTTCAACCCATTTCTTTTAAGAGCTGGGTTCCGTGTTAATGAGCAGCAAGGCAAAATGTTGCTGGGCCGTGTCAATTCGTAATTCTTTGAGCTAAAGTAAAACAGGCTGCTGGCAACCACGAGGAAGGAAAAAAATAAAATCCAATCCCGGGCTTGAAAGCAGAAGTGAGGCAGACCCCTCCCCAGACCGGGTCTCCCCCCCTCCGTCCTCCCCACACCTCCCACTGCAGCCTATATACTTCCTGTTACCCCTTTTATAAGCAATAAGAATTTAATAACTGAGGGCAACTCTATAGCAATATTTATATGGGTCAAGTGGCTTAAAAGTATGCAATAAATGTAAAGTTATGAAGCACATTGCCCCTTTTTAAATAATGCAACGAGCACGGGATATTACGTTTCATATTCTGGAAAAAGGTGTTTCGGGCGAAGCTCTTGGCGAACAGCAGACATGAAAAATTATACAGAGCCCGTAACACAGGCACTGCCTGCTGAAGACGGTGTTATGTCAAGACCCTCATCCTAATCTCAGCCCCCAGCAAGAGCGTCCCAGATGGCAGGGACAGAAACCTCAGCCCCTCATTAGCAATCAGTGAATTCTCCTGGTGTCGGCGACTTTCAGATCACGGCTAGTGCTCGTGTGAAGCCCAGTAGGATAATAGAAATAATGTCGCCTCATCGGTGGCGAACACTCGAAGTCCCGCGCGTTCCTTCGGGGGGGGGGGATGCGTGTGGCAAATTTGTCATTTAGCAGCTTTCACAAGTTCCAGGCGGCCCCGAACCCCCCGGTGCGATGGTGGCAGGAGGCGAGGCTGAGGACGCAGGGCCCCCGCCATGGGACTTGGAACCTGACACCCAGCGGCCCCCACCCCCTCTGGAGCACTGGCGGCACGTGGGAGGGCAGCTCCTTTGTTCGGAAGTTTGCAGAAGTCAGATTTCCCAAGATCCCCGGGGCAGGCCTGCGTGAGGCTGGCCTGTCTTGGGGCAGGTTCATGGCTGGGTTGCGAGTGTGCGAGATGCAGGGATGACGTGGAGTCATGCCGTGGGCTCCCCGTGGGTTAGGATGCTGCCCTGACCTGGCCGGTCAGATGGCCACTGCGCAGGTTCCATGAGGACCTTGGCCGACCTCGGCCACACGGGAGCCGGGTGTAACTGTTCTCCCTGCGCTCAAGGGTCTGCCCACGGCCCCGGGTGCTTCCACTTCCTACCCCCCTGACAATTCAGCCCTCATCTGCTCCCCAGCCTCTGTATTAAGGGGAAGGGAGCTAATCTGAGCAGCAGTGAGAGCCTGCCATAGTTAGAAAGGTGTCCATACTGACAAAAACGTCATGAGCCTGGTGTCCAAGTGTACCCTACGTGCGATGGCATCATTCCTGTCCCTGCATTACAGGCGTCCTGGTCCTTCTTGCACCCCGCGCACACCTTATTGCTAAACACTTTGTCTCCGCTCACGGGGGCCTTTCGGGTTCGGCTCATGGGAGGACCCCCTCTCCTCTTGGAAGCGTCCGTCTCACGGCTGGGCATGGTGCGTGCTGGAACTGAAGGCAGGCTTCCTCACGCCGGGGGTGGCGGCCGGGCCCACCTCTCTGGCTGCCCATCCAGGCCGGAAGGGGTGCCGAATGGGTGGGTTCCGGGGCCTCCGCACAGGACTGGACATAGCTGTGCAGGCCACCAGGCCATGGTTGCTGGTGAGGACGCAGGAGGAGCTGGTGAGCCCACGACCACGGGACTCACCGCTGAGGGATTTCCGCATGGGCCCTCCACGCTCAGCACTCCTGCTGGCGTCCCTGGCTCAGCCCTGGAGCACCAGGACTCACACTTTCCCCAGTGGAGCACGTGTGGGCCAGGGACCGGATCTGCTCGGAGGGTTGGAAGCCATGCTTCAAATAACTGTCATCGTAACATCACAAAAGGACGCATGTCAGCTACCCCTGTTGCTCCCCTTCTTACTATTCGTTTTTCCCTGTGTACAAAGCTATTGCTACTAGATTTCTTCCCTGGTCGCCTACTGATGGACAATGACAGTGGTTTCCATCCTCCTCCCCAGAAGTGCTGGCTCGGGGCTGAGCTGGGACCCGGAGCCCTGTGGGCTCAGAGCTCACCTGGAACGGAGGTCACCGTGGGGCGGGCTCTCGATTTGTGCTCTGCCCTTACTGGCCAAGCCACGGAGCAGATGTACTCACCGCAGTTGCCCTGCCCGGGCCTTGGTCCTGTCTCCTAGAAGACAGGTGATAGGGGAGAGACCGGGGACCAGGGGATGACTCCGCAAAGCAGGCATGTGTAGCATCTCAACAGACGTGCCCTTGGTGAAATCTAGAGAACTCTTGCAGTTTTCTCCGTTTACACTCGTGGTTATTCTGACACGAAGCAGACACGGAAGAACAATGGTGTGTGCAGCCCCTGCTGCGCATCTCAGCTAATGCCGGGAGAAAGCTGAGTGTGAACGTGAGGGAGAGAACTCGGCCGTGGAGGATTTGTGCTCGGGCGAGATGGAGAGCGACTGAGTCGCGTGTTTGGACAAAAGAGGGGATTGTGGTGAGGGAGCTGCTGTGTGTGTCCACACTGTTGTGGAGAGAAGCCGCGGGTAACTGAGAGGAGACTGTTACAGGCAGTGGGTCCTGAAGCGGGGGTGACCTTCAGCCATGGGAGCAAGAATCTGTTCCTTAAAGAAAGAAAACGGATGGGGGAGGAGGGGGGGGTTTACATACATGATGATGGAAAGAGAACTGACTCGGGGTGGTGAGCACACCATGCAACACATAGACCTTGTACTGTAGAATTGTACACCTGGAATCTATGCAACCTCACTAAATAATGTCAGTCCAATAAATGTAAGGAAAGAAGAAAGAGAGAGAGAGAAGAGAAAAGAGAAAAGAAAGATGAGAAAAAAGAGAGTAAAGGAAAGAAAAAAGGAAAAAAGAAAAAGGAGAGAAAGAGGAAAAGAAAGAAAAAAGAGAAAAGAGAAAAAGAAGAGAGAAAGAGGAAACGAAAGAAAAAAGAGAAAAGAAAAAGAAGAGGAAAAGAAAGAAGAGAAAAAAAAGAAAGGAGAAATAAGATAAGAAAGAGAGAAAGAAAGAGAAGAAAGAGAGAGAGAGAAGAGAGAGACAGACAGCTGCACGGGGTGATGCTGGAGGGAGAGACGCAGGTCCTGGGCGGGAGGGCACAGAATGCCTCTGCTATTCAGGAACCGAGGAGAACTACAGGCAGAATAAACACAGCCTTAGAAGTGGGCAACGACTCGGCTCGAGATCTGCTGATGGTTTACCTTCGTCCACTTCTCAGCTGCTTGGTTGTTCAAGGACAATTTATCGAAACGGTACATGCTACTCAGAGCTTTCAAGAACTCAGAGCCGGGCACCTAAGGCGTGAGGGGCTGTCTGTAGGAGGGCAGCACTGCCCGCTGCGCCCGGGAGCCAGAGGGCACGGCGTCCCCACGTCCTGCAGGACACAGCCCTGTCGGCTGAGCGCCTGGGCCGCTCCGTTATTTCCCACTTCATCAAACCTGAACCGTGATCACTAGGAACAGTCACTGACGTGCCCCTCAGTGTGTCCGACTTCACCAGGCTCCTTCCCAACCAACTGGGGACAAGACTTGCCTATCACTTGCTCTTTACCTGATTTCACAGAAAGACGCTTTGGTCCCCAAGAACCCATAAGGCACTGAGAAGAGAGAGTGCCACCAATGCAATTTGTACACGTCTTCCCACGTGACCAGCAGCCACCTCACAGCGCAGGGCTGGTGGAGGGTGGAGCCCAAGAGCCACGGGCAGCAGGCAAGACCACAGAACCACGGGGCTCCCCTAAGCCAGGGACCCCGGCTCTGACACCCTCCCATCCAGTCCTGGGCGTGCATCCTCATCTGGGGGAACCTCAGGGAAGCACATCCAGCGAAAGCTACTGGTGACCTCTGCTCTTGTCCCACTGACACAGGGACAGCTCAGTGCGGACATAAAAGCCCCCAAATCAAGCAGACATTGTTAAATATGTTAATTATCTGGTTCTGATGCGGGGTTGGGGGGGTTACTGTAAGCATTTTTTTTTTAAGATTTATTTTATTGTTTTTTAAAAAAAGATTTATGTATTTTTGACAGAGACAGAAAGAGACAGAGAGAAGGGGGAGGGCCCAGAGCCGTCTCCATAGTTGCACATCATCAGTTTTCAACATGGTTTTGTTCCACACAGGTGGGCGGGGGCCGCACAGGGCAGGAACGAGGCTGGGGGGGCTCCTGCATGGGAAGCTCACCCCAGTTCAGCACGTGTGTCCACACGGGCCAGGCTCAGGATTCGATCCTCGGTCTCCAGGGCTGCAAAGCGAGCGCTAAACCTGCTGAGCCATCCTGGCTTCCCCTATTTATTTATTTTTGACAGAGA
Organism: Craseonycteris thonglongyai; assembly: GCA_004027555.1. Classification (NCBI taxonomy): domain Eukaryota; kingdom Metazoa; phylum Chordata; class Mammalia; order Chiroptera; family Craseonycteridae; genus Craseonycteris; species Craseonycteris thonglongyai. The sequence continues at coordinate 61,989 of PVKE010000789.1, forward strand.
CAGAGAGAGACAGAGAGAAGGGGGAGGGCCCAGAGCCGTCTCCATAGTTGCACATCATCAGTTTTCAACATGGTTTTGTTCCACACAGGTGGGCGCGGGCCGCACAGGGCAGGAACCGGGCTGGGGGCCCCCTGCATGGGAAGCTCACCCCAGTTCAGCACTTGTGTCCGCACGGGCCGGGGCCGGGATTCGATCCTCGGTCCCCAGGGCTGCAAAGTGAGCGCTTAACCTACTGAGCCATCCCGGCTTCCCCGCTAGTATTCACTGTAGGTGAGAGGGCGGCCCAGGGCAATCTGCATGTGCCAGTAACTTTGGGTGGTACACCACAGCAGTGGCCTTTCAGCCCGTAGACTGCGACATTTTTAATCCTTAGCAAGCCCTTGAGACCTGGAGACAAAGCCTTTGAGATCCTTGTCCTCAGGGAAGTGTGGGGAATGGGGGGAAGGGGGGCGTGGCCAGGGTGCCTGGCTTGCTGTGATTGGATGGTCCCAGAGCAAGCAGGCGGGACCTCTGTCCCCCAGCACCAGGATCCCTCATCAGGCACCGGGGTCCCTAACCCGGGGGTCCCACCTTCACCAGCTCCTTTTCTTTTTGGGTCTGAAGTCAGCACCTGCACTAATGAGTGGTATTTGAGCAATGGGTGTTTTGAAGGAGACAAAACAAAGTCTTTGGTGTAATGAAATGATTTGGAAGGTCCCCAAATTAGAAAAAAAGAAGCACAGACCCCTCACGTGGGCCCGTGCGTGCCCGCTGTCACCCCCCACCCTGCCGGCCTTCTTAAAGCGAACGGTTCTGTCAGCTCCGCTTGTCTCCCTGCTTGTTCTATTATGCAGCACGGAGCTGAGTCATTGTTTCATCCAGGGGTGACATGGTAATAGCTTAATAATAGTATAATCTCACCAATAATAATAGGCTGTCACCCTGTCTGAAGCACAATGTTTACAGGGGACGTGGTAATGTACGATGACAGTAATTTGAATAAAAATGAATTTAGGACTCTTGTCTCATTTGCAGTAAATTTTCACATCTTTCATGCACAACTGGTGCTCTCTGACCTCGCTCGTCATTGTGTTGGCGGCGGGCGGCTTTAAAGTGAAAGACGGGGAGAGAAACAGAAGCCTGCGGCTAATAAGCGACTTCCAGTGACGCTGCGCACACAGTGGCTTCTGGAAAACCGTCACTTGTTTACCAAGATGAGGCGGCACCTGCCGGGTTGTTTCACGGATCGGATTGGAGCTGGAGGCGGGGACTGGAGGGTGGCCAGGGGCTGGTATGATGGACAGTTTGCAGATTTGTGGGCGGGAGTTGCTTGGAGTCCAGAGGGACTCTTGGCGATGCCTTAGACTTGGCCGGTTTCAAGGACAGCCCGCTGCCCACGAGGCCATTCCAAGCACATTGTTCTTCCCATGACCTTCCACTCCTCCGGCTGCTACAGCCACACACATGCACCGCTTGGAATGTACCCCCTTGACCGACAAAACCTAGGGACAGTGACCCCGATGATTCAGTCCCCAGAGGCACCCATGAGCCCGTGGTCACCCTGGTCTGCAAAGACTTGCGTGGGAGGCGCCTGCGTGGCCCTGGCTCACTGAGTTCTCAGTGGAGAAAAATTAGGACGTGACGAATGGGTCTCAAATAAAGTTGTGGGTGAATTATGTTCGGTAGAGAGAGAAGAAAGCTGTGACATCCCGCTGACACACCGGTACTGGATACAATGTGATGGAATGAGGACAACAAATTGGAATTTGCTGGGACTTAAATAGTGACAAGGAAGTGTTTCCAAAAATGGCGCAAGCTTGCCTGCTAAGCGGAAGGAGTGGCAGGTGGAAGGCAGGCTGGCGGGGAAACCTGGATTGGCCGCGATGTGCCCGGGATGGGAGGCACAGGGCACAGGCGGGGACTGGCTGGCTTGTCAGGGGGTCCTTGAGCCGATGAACGTGCTTCTGTGAGATCGGAGGCCTGTCCAAGAGGCTGTGTGAGCGAAGAGACAATTTATTAAGAAACTCTCCCCAAAGGAGAATTGGAAGCTTTTCAACCATTGCCGGACGTGCAGCGTGGCCAGGTCCTCACCTGGGGGTCTTCGAGGCCCGGAACTCACCAGTATCGCTTGTCCCCAGAGAGGCCTCCTCAGAGAACCTCACTGTCACCCCCACATGCCTGCGCCCAAAGCACGCCATGCCACCTAACAATGGCGGCTCCGTGCACACAGACGGGGACCATTGGGAACACGCGTTACTGTCTGTGTTGAACGTGCAACGTAACATCACTTGCTCCCAAGTACCTGCAGCTGCGAAATCACTGGCAGTCCCCCGTTGTTCTGTTTCCTTGTCTGTGTGCTGATGTTCGACTCGCTGTAACGGGTTAGCCGATCATCGTTTAAGTACCCACAAAGGTGACAGATGGTTGATCCTAGCCGTGCGGGGTCCCTGGTTGTAGTGGGTGAAGCTTAGGCTCCCGCCACACAGTTTGAAGTTGGTGCTAAAATAAACCTTGCAGGCTGACTTCCAAACTGAGTCCTTTTAAGACCAAGGACCCTCGAAAAATGCCCAATCCAGGGGCCCCTGGTGCCCCCCAGCTCGATGGTGGGACTTCTCGGAGCTCCGTGCCTCCTGTGGGCCTGTCGGCTCCTCTCGCCCCCAAGGGGCCCTGTTCCCAAGGCTCTCACCCCGCTCACTCCAGGTTCCCAGCTCGGCAACCTCCAGGGTTTCTGCCTGGTCGGTGCCCCCTCCCTGCCTTCCTGCCCCAGCTGCCCCCAGCTTGCCCCCCTTCCTGCCACCACCCACCCTGAGAGTGACTGTCACCTTAGTCACCCCAATAATTGCCTCAACTCTTTTCTTTATCTGCCAGGCAAGTAGGAGCTTTGAAATCTGGGAAGGGCCCGACTGGTAGAGGCCCCCAGGGAGGGCACAGGGCTCTCCTGGCTTTTCTCTTAGGCTGACCCCCTTCCCGGGATGCTGACTCTTGTCCGGCCACGTGCCCAGCCCTGCCCCTCTGCTCCTCCTGGCCTCCCCCCTGCTCCCCGCGTGTCCTCAGCCCAAACCCGAAAGGCTGGGACCCTCCACTTGCCGCGAGTGACGCAATGAACTCTAACTGGGTCCCTCTCTGAAGCAGAATCCATTTGACTCGTCTTCTGTACTACCCAGCATTTAACGTTTAAGAGTTCAGTTTCCTTACAAAACAACCAAAACACATCGGTTTTGCTTTCTCATTAGGAAGGTAGAACACATATATTATCAGGTTTGGAAAAGTACAGAAAAGAGAAAGGAAAAAAAAATCACTAATGATTTTAGTCACAGAGGAACACCTTGTTATTTGTTTTCTAGTCCACAAAGGTTAGATTAAAAAATGTAATTTTGATATGTAGTCTGAATTCAGTCATTTGCTACCACATGTTGATTGTCTTTTAAACAAACGCTAGAATTTTCCGGTATCATTACCTCCTTATAGACACGGCTGTCAGTGCTGCATGTCGTTCCACTGCGTAGAGAGCCCACACTTATGAATCCATTTCCCTCTGGTGGAGCAGTTAGGCTGACTCCAAACTTTCGCCTTTATAAATAACTCTGCAGCGAATAAATTCGGACACAAACCTTTTCTTGAATTTCCGATTATTCCCATAGAACAGGGTCCCAGGGATGTAAATGTTAGATCAGAGAAAAAAAGATATTCTAAGACTTCAGATATATACCGCTAACATGCTTTAGAAAAAGGAGATACACGCACACACATGCACACATGCACACACGTATGCACGCACACACATGCACACACACACCCCAGCCCTGGTAAGAAAGACTATGGCTGTAATGCCCTTTTGTATCCGAGATGTTTGTTTTCCCGAGCCCTCTGTGAGCTGGTAGTGAGGAATGTTTCTTTCTGGCTGCCGCACCTTTCTGAGGACTTAGCTAATGGTTTATTTTCGTCACCTAGATGGCAAAGGACTTCACTGTGCCGTATTTTTTTTTAAACGTTTTATTCTAAAACAACTTGCAGCACAGAAGGGCTGCCAGCACAGCACAAAGACCTCCCTCAGATCCCTCTCGGCCTGTTCATGTTCTCTGTGCACGGGGTCCTGGAGGGCCAGACGGGCCGGGCCACGCTGCATCCTGAGGTCACGCCAGTCTGGGCTCCTCCATCGCTGACCTTCATAACCTTGATGGTTAGAAGATTACAGGCCAGCTGTTCGGTAGCGCTTCCTTCAGTGTGTGTTTCTCGTGATGGGGTCCACGTTTTCTGGTTTTTTCCGGAAGAGCACAGAAGCAGCGCTGGGTAGTGCATGAGGTCCACGTGGGTCATTGCCAGTGGCATTCACTTTGGCTACTGGATTGGGGTGCTGTCTGCCCGGTCTCTCCCACCCTCCACCCCCCAGTCTCATGCATAAGTATTCTGAGAGCAGATACTCTGGTGAGCACGCTTCTTCATCCTATTCTTACTTAGCACCCACTCCTGTTTCCTGCTTATGTGAATTATTAGCACGTTTTGCAAGTGATGATTCTCTCCCTCCATCATTCCTTCTACATTCATCCGTTGGCATTCAAATGTAAGGCACCATTGTTCTTTCTCCCTACCTATTTGCATGTTTCTCTGCTTGTTTACGTCCGTGTGTCTACATTGATCCCTATTTCAGTCCATGTTGTATGATCCATGGCATGTATGTATGTATATATGTATGTGTTTTGCTGCTCAAATTGTCTGAGTTTTGAGCATCAGGAGCCCTCAGAGTTGTTCCTTTGACCTTCAGACATGCCCTCCTCTCTCTGCAAGCGCCTCTCTTTTTTCTGACAGTAGAGGGGGTTCCCGGGAAACTCCGTGCCTGTCCCAGGCCAGCCCTGCAGTCGGCCACTTCACCAAGAAGCCCAGGCGCCTCCTAGCACGGAAGGTACTTAGAAACCAAGACCTGGCGCTGCGTGTGCTCACCACCACTGGGGCGTGGCTGCGTCCGCACCTCTGCAGACAGAGTTGGGACATGTGTACATGCAGATGCACACATTGAAGTGCGTTTCTTTTTCCATCTAGTTGTAAAAACTGTCTTTACACCAACACCCCCAATTCTAGACCAGCCTCAGGTTCCACTCCGGGCTCCCCCTTTCTATAACCACTTCTCACTTTCTAGGCAGTGAAAACCTGGCCCCCACTATCCTGAATCGAGTTTCCTATTTGCTCAGTCCTCTCCCCTGCAGTCCATTCCGTTACCCGCCAGGCTGATGTGCATGCGACTCCCTCCTGGGTTGGCCCCCGGCTGGCCCTGGCTGCCTCCTCCTGCCTCCCACCTCATCTGGGGTCCAGTCCTCTCACCTCCTGGCCCCCCCTGCCTGCTGCTCCAGGAGTCAGTAAGCTGCTCTCCAGCGGCCTGGACCACCAGGTTGGCTCCGTAACCATGGCCGATAAACTCCGGGCCGGACCACAGCATGCCCCCATCCCCGTAACACGGGAAGAGACACTTGAATCGGGAGTGGCTTCTCAGGCTCTGTCCTGTCCTGAAAGACGTGTGTGCTTATAAAGAATTACTTGCCAAGATACTCACCTATTTTTAACAGAGATCTTTTGAGTTGGGGGTCTTCTGGGATATGGGGGACAAAGCCAGAGACTGAGTGGCACGAAGATGCTAAGACTGCCACCTGTCATGGACTAAATTGGGCCCCCTCAGCTTTCATAGGTTGAGGCCCTAACCGCTGACACCTCAGACTGTGATTGCATTTGGAGACGGGGCCTTCGAAGAGGCAACGGAGGTCAAGTGAGGCGGTGAGGGGTGGGCCTGACCCGCGTGACTGGAGTCCTTGCGGGTAGACGACGTTGGGACGGAGGCACAAGGGGAAGAGCAGGTGAGGACACTGGGAGAAGGTGGCTGTCTACACGCCAAAGATGGAGGCTCCAGAAGGAGGCAGCGCTGCCCACGGCTCGGCTCAGACTTGCGGCCTGCGGCGCGGGGAAGCAATCCGGGTCTGCTCCTCCAGCCCCGCCGGCCTGCGCACGGCGCTTTGAGAAGGCGGCTGGAGCAAAGCGAGGTCCCACCCAAGTCCCAAGTGACCGTGGGCCTCTCACGCTCTGCACGTCTCAGGCATTGTGTGTGCAAGGAGGTGTTTCGAGCCCTCCGGCTCTCCTATCTTCTCGTCGGAGGGTCTGTCCCAGGTAGCATGTAACCACTTCTGTAGTCGACGTCCTGGGAAAAGCAGTCCGTCGGTGTCATTAGCGTCAAGGAGCCGGTCATCTAGCTGCTTCCTGACTGTGTGACTCCTTGGGGGCAGGTAGCAGCCACTGTATGAAAATGCCTTTATGTTAACTTCTTCCCTGGTAGTTCTAAACTCTGATACTCTCCCCGGTCATTCTCTCTCCACGGTTTTAGCAAGTGTGAGTGTATGCTGCATACGTGCTTAGCACCGTATTTTCACACGACAGCCATGTTAGCACAGAGATGTCATATGGGGGTGCTGTTTCGGCAGTTTGGGGTGACTGGATATTTTGGGGGCTCGTTAGTGCTCAACATAATCTCCTGTTCTCTAAAGGAAAAGGATACCAAACAGGAGCCATCTGGTAATGCATTCTGTACCTCTTAATTACAACGTTTTGAGTGGCACCTAAGTAAATTTCATTTACAAGCACGTGACTGCTTGTCAAGACTCTGTTGACAATTTTATTATTGTAATATACTTGCTTCCTTAATTATTTAGTTCCAGTAAAGTCAGGAATATTAATTTTTATGGAAATTATCTGCACAAACAAAGCTAAACTGCAAACCTGTCTTTATTTATGTATATGTATTTAGCAATGCATTTTAATGTCTCTACCCCAAACCCATCGCAATGCGTTCCTCCAAGCCATTGAGAATGCCTGCGCATCTTGACTTTTTAAATAAGAAATAGGATGGAGTCGAGCATTTTCTAACGATTTGGGAGTTTGCCAGAGGTCTTCGGAGGTGGGACCCTGCCTCTCGGCTCTGTTGTTACCAGCGGCCTCCAGAACCCGCTCGCCCACTCCGCCCAGGCCCCGCAACCACATTTGCCTTGGGTTTTACTGCCTCTGACAGACGGAATAACTGTCAGTGTTGACGTGTGTGCAGCATTTTGCGCTCACGTGACTGTATCGTAGCGGGAAAGGAATCAGTACAGCCCGGGGCTTGTGGGCAGAGCTGGTGTTTCCATCAAGTGGCTCCGTGTTTAGATCCCGCATCCGCTCTCCACCACCGCCCGCTGCCGCATGTTCACTCAGTTTGATCCTAAGCGAGTACATCCCTGTGCATGGGGTCTGGACTTTGGGGGCCACAACTAAGATGCCACAGAATTCGCACCGCTACTCTCCCCAGGGTACAGTCTGGGCAGCTGCTGCGTCCACACCGGTAGCATCTGAGGCCAAGGGAATGCAAAGTGAATCCTGTCTCTGTCACCAGCGAGGCTGCTTACGCCCTTGGCAGTGGCTTTTGGCTACAGACGCCTAATGGAGTGAGGCTCACACATATGCAAAGCAGAGGTATCTCTAGGGCCCCCCGGAAACCAGAGCGGGAGACACGTGTGTGCACACATACAGGCCTGGCATCCGGGCAGGCAGTGCCAGGAGAAGGCTTAGGGCTGGCTGTGGCTTGCTCGTCTCGGCCGTTACCGAGTTGTGGTTCTGGGTCCCTCCGGTGCCTCGAGGCTGATGCCGAAACAAAGGGGGTGGGGAGGGGGAAGCAAGCCAAGTGGCACAATAGTGACGGCCAAAAGGGGAGAAGGGAGCACAGATGCCAACGCTGCAGGTCGGGTGCTGCCCTTGGCCTGGCAACGTGGCGGCTGCGCCCTCTCCCCAGGCAGCTGGAGTAAAGCCACCTGCCCCCTTTTGGGCCGATGCCTGCTTCCCAGTACAGGAGCTGTAGGGACAAGGCCACCAGCTCACGCACGTGAAGCTGTGGGAGGAACACAACGTGAGCTCGCACTGGCTTGTGCTGGAGGCTGGGCGGCTGCTGGGGGGCCCTGGGATCCTGACCCATCCCAGCGTCTCCATGCCTCCCGCTGTGCTGGCTATGAGCACCCCCGGAACCCCTGCCTGCGGGGGTGAAGCGGATCGGAGCCGTGGCCCCCAGCACCTCGGAGATTAAAGGCACATTCCTATTTTCAACATAAAACGACGCTGCGTTTTGCACCTTTTGACACTTATTAACTTAGGTCATTAAAAAGGAGGCTAATTAAAAATGAAGTGAAACAAAAGAGTCGTTTGTTTGGCGTGAAGCCGGCACTTCCCACGTCCCCAGCCCTGGGGACCCGCACCCCTGGCCACCCCCCACCACCCCCTGCCCTGCCTGCCTGGCTGAGCGGAGGCTGCCTCGTTATACACCTCGTAAAGGGGAGCGTCGTTGTCCTCACAATGAGCCAGAGCTGGAATGTGCGCCCCTGGGAACTGGGGTTTCCTCACCGCCCTTGGAGCGCAAGCCATTGCAGGACAAGGACGTGACGTTCGAGGAGGCTCAGGACACCCCTGCGACAGTTCTGAGCAGCCTCCAGCCCACTGGGTGACACTCTACAGTAAGGGTGAGGGTGGCCCTGTCCCACCGCCTAAGGGCCAATGGAGCCGACTTGCCTTCATGATACGAAGATCAAAACCTAGGAGGTGAAGAGATGGTCGCATCTGAGCTGCCCCTCTCCCCCAGGCAGAGCGGCAGCTGGCCCAGGGACCCTCAGTGCCTTGTCCTCTGAGGTGACTTTGGCATTGCAGTGTGTTCTGGGGACAGAGAGGTGGCACTGGAGGCCTCCTCCACGTGTGCTGTGCCCACAGTCATCGCATTGCTGTGATGCCCAGGCGCTCCGGTCCCTGAGCCCCTCTCAGCTCTGCAGGAGGAGCCGGGCCCTGCACAAGCCCCCAGCCCCGGGCAGTCCAGGGCTCCTGCACCCTCGCCCCTCTGCAGCGGGCACCCTGGCATCTTCTGAGCAAGCGCGGCCCGGATTTGGGAGGCTGCCAGCTTTGGGCCGTCTCTCCCCATGTCGCACGCGGGGCGGGTTTGTGACAGCCGTCCCGAGGCTCTGGGAAAGCCACCCAACCCACTCCACCTGCTGGCCCGGACAGGAGAGCCAAGCATGGCGCTTTTCGGGTCATTTCCAGGTGGTGGCAGGTTCGTGGATAGCTCCTGACAGAGACTCTCTGGGAAACACACTGTTCGGATACTGTTCCAAAGCCCGTTCAAAGCGTGTGTCATTGCTTTAGACATAAACCAGCGGCGACGTGGCAGGGTCAGGGAGCCACACTGCACGTGGCTGATGGGTGAGAGAGGACCGGGACCTGGCCCGTGGAGGAGCTGCCCTCCGCCCCAGGGTCCATGGCTCTGGGCTCCCAGGGGGAGCAGGACAGAGCGGCCAAGCCGTCCGGGCTCCCTGGCCCTGCGCCCCGAGCGTGCGGTGCGCTGTGCACGAAGGAGCTCCTGTCGGCTCCAAACAGAGCAACTGTTGCTGGTGACTTGTATTCGGAGCTGAAATCTGGCCACCGCCCCCGGATCCTGCAGGAAGCGGGCACTTCCCGAGAACCATTCCGGGTTCAGGAATGCAGTGAACACATCGGGCCAGGCTCTGACCTGCCAGGGGCGTGAGTGTGACATGGCCACTTCCAAGACAAATCGGGCTCACCCGGGAGCCCCGCATGGGCGTCTTCTTGGCCAAAGCAGGTAGGTCCCTGGAGTGGCCGGCGGTGCGGATACTTACCTGTGGATGCTCCTGCCGACGGGAAGTAACCGCCGTGTTCTTGTGGAAACTTCAGGAGCTGCCAGGAGCTGTGATTTCAAGAAGCGTCTCATCGCTCTTCTGGCGCGAAACCCTCGGCAGATGTGGGGGCCGCGTTCTGCGGCCTCCGCCTGTGTGTTTTCTCGCAAGCCATCAACCCACAAGCAGGCGAGCTTGCTTTCTGAGGCTCCGTTATGCCTCAGCCCCCGTGAGCTGTTGAGACGACACCTCATCTTACAGGTGGCTCAGAGACCGCGGCTGCCCCCCAAAGTCGCGAGTCCCAGCCATCATCTTCAACTCCCAAATTGTCCTGGAAGGAGAAATGGCGGTGGATTTGTCTTCGGCTGTTTGGCCAAACTGGGGCACAGATGGGATAATGACTTTTACAAACAGCATTTTGATGAGAGGAGGGGAGAAGGAGTCATATGTAAAATGCACAAAGGCTGCATAAACACACTGATGCCTGCAGCTGGAACAAACTAAAAAGATGTTTAATAATTTAGAACCAAGCAGGCAGGGCGTGTGCAGCTGTTGTGTGCAAGGGACCATGAAAGTCTTCCATTTGACAGCTGGCCCCATCTTTCCCCAGTTGCTACGTGGAGAGGAGAATGCAGGCCTGGGATTAGCCAATCCCCGTTACCCTGGCCCATCTGCCACCAAGACCCCCGGCTCTGCCTCGCTCTCAGAGGCGCGCACATAAAGACGGCCAGCCATCCCGAGCATATGCAGCGTCGCTATTAGCCGTCAGGGCCGGCTCCCAGGATCTGTTGACACGCCGCCAGTACATGGCTGCTGTCGTTTTTGCTGGAGGGCACACTTTGCATTTCACACATTTGCAGAAATACAAAATGCTGTTGGATGCAAACAATTCAGGGCCTAATTGGCTGAATTACTTCAATGTTACCTTGTGTCCCCCACCTGATTAACATAGCTCAGCTGGGAGGGCTGGGGAAGGAGAGAGGGGGATTTGGAGGGCAGGTGAAGTTGTGTTTGCCCAGGAAAGCTAGCTCCTTAGCGAAGCCCCCGCTGAGAGGGGCCCGTGCCAAGCAGAGAGCTGCGCACGCGTGGCAGGGGCCGGCCCGGCTGCATTCTTCCACAGGAAGCCGGGAGCGGGGGTCTCTGCTGAGGAACAGCAATGTGTGGGGGCACCCAGGAGGCAGGCTGCGAGGGAGGCAGGCAGCGGGGTCCCTTTGGTGTGTGATAGCCAGGGTTATGCCACGGCGGTGTCCCCCAGGTGGGCCCAGCGCACGGCAGCCAGGCGGGCCGTCCAGAGCTCGTGCCAGGAGCGTGTCTCCAGCGCAAAGACCAGCCCCGCAGAGCGGCCCCCCGGATGTGCTGCCCACGGTACACGCGCTCCCTTAGATTACACACATTCTTTTTCTCAAAACTGTTGGGTTTATTTAAACATGGAAAACCCTGCTAATCCCAGCCCCGCCTTCATATCTGAGTGACCAAAACAAGGGAGGAGCTCGTGACCATTGTTAGAGGATATTCTGCAATTGCTTGTTATGATTAGTGAGGCAGGTTCGCATTGTGGGTGTGTGTTTAAAAGGACTCGGGGGGCTTGGGAAGGGTGCACACACGATGAAACCGAAATACAGGGTGTCCCCAAATTCCCGCAAGAAGTAATTTCGATAGAAAACACAGGTTTATCATTAAAAATGGTAAATTTTCATCGCTCAACAATGAAAACGCATTGTTCTTTCGTGGAGCGCTCCATTTTTAATCACCCTGAACGGTCAGCTGTCACGCTGTCTGTTTTTTTTCATCGGCAACACTTTTCCGCACAAGTGACGCAAAATTCAAATCTTGTGTGAATTTTGGGACACCCTTTAGATATTTTTCTTCTTGAAGACAAACGTTCCCGGGTTTGCATGCTTCTTAAGAAATGAGATCGTGGAAATTCCCCACACCAGCCCTTTCAGAAAACACACACGTGGACCGAGGTGCCCACGAGGTGTGCGTGAGGACAGGTGCTCCCGAGGCCACTCCAGAGCAGGGTGTACCTGGGGCCGGGTCCCCTCTCTGCCTCCAGGGAGCAGAGTGTGCGCAGTCACGTGCCCTGTACCTGGACCGTGGGGGTGGCAGACCGGGGACACTGGCAAGGGGTGGGAGAGACCAGCGCTCTCCCCTGTCTGTACCGGAAGTGCTGGAACCACGAAGAACTCGCCCTGGCCTTCCTCAGGGGATGGCCGGCGGTGAGCAGCTTCGCCGGGATCACATCCCTGCAAACGCGGGTCTCGCCGCTGGGGTCTTGGAGCTGCGGCAACGAGCAGTCAGGGGTGACCCTGAGGGCTGACACCAAGCTCCGTCCTTCCCGGGTCACACAGCCACCCGGGCTGCTTTTCTTCTGGGTGGTTCTGATCCAGACGCGGCCGTCCTTCGGGCCCGGTCTCCACCTCGCTTCCTGGCCGCGTCCACCCAGAGCTGAGTCTCACTGTCCTCATGCAGAGCTCGTGGTTTTGTGGTGTCAGCATGTGGGCACGGGGGGCGCTGCTCAGGGCCTGGGCGCCTCCTCTCTGGTCCCAGCGCGGTGGGCTCGCTTTTGGGGGGCAGATCGGGGCTGCTCTGACTGATTCTCCAGCCCGGCTGTGGGAAGCGTGACTGTCGGTCGCGCACGGGGTCGTTGGCACGGGTAGGGGACAGCCCTCTTCCTCTGGCCGCAGCCCCAGTGCGTGCGGTGCTGGCCCGTGGGGGCTGGACGCCTGACCTACAGGTTGGGTCTCTGGGTAGGTTGACCAGACGAACCGTTTGAATCGGGACAGGGCTGTTGTTTTCCGTCCTGTTTAAAATGGGACGTCTGGTCAGCCTCTCTCTGGGACTCTTTCATTCAAGTTTAGAGGAGACTGTTTCCTGAGTGTTCTCCGCTGCCCCTGTGCCCCCAAACCGCGGTGTGCTCCCCCTACTTCCTCAGCTGCCTGTGGCTGGATGTGCAGGTAAATTCCAGCAGCCACCCCGGGCTGCAGCACAGACAAGATCGGCAGAGTCTGAAGGGAAGGGCGGGGGCACATAACTCATCATGTGCCTGCGCTCTGCTGCTGCTGCCCCCCTGAAAAACACCTGAAAGGGGGTTCGGTGGTCAAGCACAGGGCCTTCCAATGACACATAGGCTGCAGCTGCCACCACAGGAACCCCTGCACCCTCCTGGGCTCCCCCACACCCCAGAGCAGCACAGCTCTCCTCTGTGAAAGACCCCACCTGCCCTTTTTATTAAAAAAAGAAAGCAAGTCATACAAGTGCACAAGTTTCAAAGAGACGTTCAAGAGAACGGAAGGAGAAGGGAGGGGAGAAAGGACCTGCATTTGTCACTGGCATGCAGGTAGGACGAACACAAAGCACCGAGGCCAGGGCTCCACACCCAGTGTGGCAGCTTCACGGCAATGTGCCCGCAGCCCCTTGGTCACTTGTTCGAGAGCTGTTTATTTAGCGTCTAGCATGTGCAGATGTCCTAGCACGCTTACAGTGCACACGATGCTGCGTGCACCGTGGCCCTTGGAGTTTTCGTCACTTGGCGTGTGTCACGTTCAGATGCAGACAGGGTACAGTCCCCCAGATCTGTCTCTTGTGTGTGTGAACAAAGGTACCTTTAAGGCATCGCATGCTTAAGGGTCTGGGGTCATTGCAACACCTTTAACTTTCTTTAAAAAGTCCCAACGATTGCACTGCTGGGGGTGACCTTGCCCTTGACCCCTCTAATCGCGTCACACGTTAAGCTCTGCTTTCCTACACGTGTTTGTCCCCGTGTTTCAGGAGGCTGTCAGGAAGGGCACATGGCAGGTATGCCCACCTGCCTTTGGCTGTGGGGACAGAGGCGGGTCAGCACGGGGTTGCACCTGCATCTCCTGAGGGCAGGGCAGGCCTGTTGTGCAGCCATGGGGGTTGACACAGCTTCTCCAGTGCCCACCCGTCCCAACGGGAGGTGGCCCGGGGCTTGCTTTGGGACGGGATACAGGGCCAGCACCGAGGGTAGATACAGCGTGGGCACGGGTGCGAGCGCACACACTTCCTTGTTTGCAGCTGGGGCCACCGTGCGATGCTGCCCCTTCCCAGGCGGGTGAGGGTCCCATGCAGCTCCATGTCTCTCCAATGTCAGCATCTGTGCTGCTTGATCCCAGGAGGGGACAGCTTACACGGGTCAGCATGGAATGGGGTTGCAGACAGGTGGCCACGCGCCAGGCAGGGCATCCGAGGGGCGACCCTGGGCGGGGTCCCCGCTGCCTCGGCCCTGGGTCCCACTCTTTTGGCTCCTGGTCCAGCTTCTCTTATACCCCTCTTCTGATTATTGTCACAGTATCTAAACCCGGGGCCAGGCTGGCGCAGGAGTGGCTCTGAGAGAACTAGCAGGATGGCCATCTGTCTCCCTCCCGGGGCAGGGTTGGGGGCTGGAGTGATGCCCCCGGGCGCCTGCTCACCTTCCCCACAGCTGCTGGGCCTGTGGTGTGTCCTGTGGGCGCTCTGCGGGGCCCCTTCGTCGCTGCCACCTGCCCCCCTCGGCAGGAGAGAGCGCTGGAGCAGCAGTGTGGGGAGCCCAGGCCTCAGCTCCCGCTCCTGGATTCAGGGTCTCCCGTGTCCCTGGGCTCCGGGCTCCGCGGATGCTCCCGGGCTGTAGCATCGCTGAGGCTCACAGGTACCCAGGCCAGGGGCCCGCGAGACAGAGGAGAGAAGGGACGTTTTCTGAGGCAGGATGAAGTGAGGCGGAGAAGTAATGAGGTGGAGACACAGGAAGGCGGTTCCAGATGGCGGCGGAGGTGAGAGGAGGCGGAGCGGGGCAGCGGGGACCCGGGCCTGGGAGGGCTTCCCTGCGGCTGGGAAAGGGGCCGCAGGAGGGGGCTGCACATCGCGGCCCGGTTGCTGCTGGGGGCCTTGTTCACTGGGTTTCCACCCGCAGGGAAAGCCCGCGGGCTCGGGCACAGCGAGGCGCCGGCATGGCTGAGGCCATGTGCTTGAGGTCCCAGGGCCCTGCCACACGTCCGTGAAAACCTGACATTGTCCCTGGCTTCCTCCAGCCGGGTAGACTCAGGGTCACCTCGGGGACCTGTGATGGAGGAGAACCAGGTTGCGGTGCATCTGGGTCCCTTTGCCCCTGCCTGGGCTCATGAGAAACATGAAAATGCAAACAGTAGCGACACATGTCTGAGGGCAGGGGGCGGCTCCCCCTGATCTCGCCAGTGCCAGCTCCCTCTGAGGCCACCTGCATGGATGACGGCGGCGGGGACCTGCAAGGCCCCCGTACGCAGAGAGCAGGGCGGGGAAGACAACAGCGGCCCTGCCTCGGTGTCCCTACCCTTGTCATTCCTCAGGTCTGCCCAAGCCCCGTCCACGTCAGCACACCTCCCTTCCGGGGGGACGTTTTCTAAACCCCAGAAGTGGGCATTTCGTGAAGACCACGGGGCAGACCCCACCCCCGGGGACGCTCATTCCGCGACCACCCGAGAAACGCCCGGGAAACAGGGCAGCTCCTGTCAGACCCGGATTCCTGGCTACTATTTTAATTGTTTATGGAAGCTAATCATTTCCCCAACAATAGGAATCCCCCTGGTCTTCATGAATCTGCATAAAATGCATAAAGAAGAGAGAGAGACACACAGTTCCCATTCTAGTTCTCCAAGTGAGTTGACTGATGGATTTTTTTTTCTTTTACCGGAGAAGATTTAAAAAAAGAAGGAAGAAAGAAGACAAGACAGACCTCCGAATTTGCACAGCGCGTTTCTCCCTTCTGCGCAATGTTTCCCTGTAAACGAAATAATGTGGCGGGGAGTCCGTGTGCAGATATGTCCTCTGTGTAAGTCCATCGTCTATGCATGTGTGTAAATATATAGAAAGAGCAGGAGAACAAGCCAGTGCTAGGGGTGGATTAAAAAAAAAAAAATCCCAAATGCTTGCTGCATGTCATGTAGAACAGTTACATTTTTTCCCAGGGTTTGGAGCGGGGAGAGCGCACGAGAGAAAATGAAATCCAGATTTGTAATTCCTAACAGGAGAAACGTGATCCTTTTCAATGTTTCAGTAATATTTCCTGTAAACCCGATGAGGCCATCTGCAAAGCCGTTTCCAGACACGCTCTGGAGTGGCCGGGCGCGGGGAGGCGGGCCGGCCGGGGCTGCCGGAAGCTGGCACCGCCGCTTGGCAGAGGCTCTCAGCTCCTGCCTGCGTCCTAATCGGTTTAATTTACCTCCATTTCCCAGGCTGGGAGGGGGCCGGAGAGAGACAGCGTGGAAACGCCGCCGCTCCTCCGCAGAGAGGTGACCCGGGTGGCATTGGTTCTTTCAGGGGCTTCAGAAGGCACAGAGGTCCCCGGGACCCCAGCACCAAGGGAGGGGGGCTGTTTAGCTAAACAGTATGGACACTGAATCTTTCTGGCTACTTAAGCCCATTATAAAATTGTTTTATTGTCGATCTCCAGGGTCACCTTATGACTTCGTCTCGGTAAAATGTTACGTCCCGGGTATAATAATCACTTTGTAAAAGGTCCTGTTTTTCCCCACCCTCCTCGTGTCTGAATACTCAGAAAACAGCACCCCCTCCTCTAGGAATTGCTGGGCGTTTTTGATGATTTCGTAGTATTAGCCTGCGTCGCTTACGTCCGATTCTAATTGCAATAGCAGCATCGATTAATTGCTTTCCCAGAAAGCGGGCTCTCGGCGTCGGCCGAGAAGGGTTTGAAGTGGATGTCAGATGTTCTCCGCATCGTATCGGTGCGTGGATTTTGTTTTCTCCCGCAGTCTCGCGTGAAGCTTGGCCGGGCCGGTTATGAGGCCCCGATCAGCAGCTGGCTGTGATTTATTTTTTAATGAACAGCAGTGTTATTGGGGCTGCATGTTCACGCTTTTAAAACAGAAACTTAGACATCGTGCTGTAGAAACTATTCCCCCACGTGGACCCAGCAACAAAAAAATCTTTGATTCCCACATTGGGCTCCTTATTTGAAAAGGGTAGTGTCAACAACATGGCTTTTCCTTAAAATGCTTGTTCTTCATGGCCGCACAGAGCTCCTTTCCCGGGGCACCCAGCTCCCCATGTTTATGTGTTTTTCCACTGACTTCTCGCCCCTCCTCCTGGCCTCTTCTCTGAATTTTGATTATGGTTTCTCCTCTGCTCACATGGTCCGTCCGAAGGGGAGTCACTCCGTTGAATATAAGAGCAGCTTTGTAGTCGTTTACTCCGGGGTCATGAATCCACCCTTCTCTGCCAGAGTCACACGGGCGAGCCCGGAGAGCTGGGTCAGCTGCTGACGTCACATGTTGGGGTGTCCGTCGCGGGTTTAACCTCTGCCCAGAGCACATCTTTAATTGCTGAGAAGTGTGAAAACCAGAAGGCTCGGTGCTGACAGACACCAAGTGCGAGCCCACGGGTGGGCTCACTCCGCAGACAGTTGTCTAACACTTTCTGGCCGTGAGCATGTGACAGGCGGCCGCTGCGGGAAGCGTCCTCTGACGGTCTTCCAAGAGATGCCCCCACTTCCGACGCACAGGAGCAAAGCCGTCTCGCTCAGCTCCACGCAGTTGCATGTGTGGTCTGAGGGGTGCCCCTGGCAAACACCCCACCCGGCTCCCTCTCAGACCCTGACACGCCAAGTGCAGAAGGGGGACGCGTCCTGGTGCCCCCGGGAAGAGACTGGTTACTGTTCTTTAATCCTGCGTTTCCCAGGTCCCCCGGCCAACGGGCCTCTTCTCGGGCGGAGGACCTGCTTTGGGCCGCGGTGGGTGTCGCTCAGCATCTCTCAGATGAGAAAAGCACAGCACAGGGACACTCGGGTCCTTATGCCATTCGATCATCTACTGTCTACACCAGGCTGTCCAAGCCTGTGGCTTCCCTGGGCCACACTGGAAGAAGACGTATATTCTTGGGCCGCACCTAAAATACACAACACTAACGATATCTAAGGTGACCAGACGTCCCGCTTGTGGCGGGACAGTCCCAATTTTTAACAATTTGTCCCGCGTCCCGCGGCGTTTTAAAAAAGTCCCGATGTTTGGAAAGAATGCACGACAAGCTAGGGAACGGCGGGAGATAGACCCAATTTTTAATCAAGAACCCCCTCCCCCCGGTCAGTGGTGTCCCGCTTTACCCATGTTACAATCTGGTCACCTTAGATATAGCTGATAAGCTAAAAAAAAAAAAATCTCATCATGTTTTAAGAAAGTTTACGATTTTGTGTTGGGTTGCAGTGAAAGCCATCCCGGGTTGTGTGTGGCCGTTGGGGCGCCAACTGGACAAGCTCGATCTACACGAATATGAATCGTGAGTACACACAGCTCACCCCCGTGTAGATGGTATTTTTCCGGCGACAGGCGCACTATGGTTATGAAAAATAAAAACTCACCCAATGACAGGCTCATCCTCACCCAAGAGGCCGGGGGCTGCGAGACATGCTGTCTCGACCTAGAAAAACCCTTTTCCCAGCAGGCACCCCTCCCTCCATCAGCTGTACCCCAAACATAATCCTTCAGATTTGGAGAAAAGAGCTGCATGAGATGACTAATAAAAGTAGCTTCTTTTAGACCCAGAACTGTGAAGGTTAGAAGTCCCTCTGTCTTCGTCTCATCATTCAAGGACTACATGATTCAAGACAAGGGACCTTTTATTGATCCTGATGGGCAGGTTTTCCCTCCACTGTCAGGGAGGCGGGTCCGAGGGTCCGCTGAGCTGGCCTGACTGACACGCAATGGCATTTCCCGACAGGGAGAATGAACGCACAGGCAAACCGCCACCCGCAGGGCCACCCACACGCCTCCCTTCCGTCAGTGCCATCCGCTGCTGGCACCTGAGCAACATCGTCTTCAGGAAGACCGCTCAGGAGGATGAAGTGCAGGGCTATTTTTAAAGAATGTGTGCGGAAGCCTAGAATGCTTATGCACCTCTGTTGTTGTTTTAAGTGTCTTGTTTTGAGTCACTGTTACCAAAATAACACAGTGAGCAGGCTTTGTTTCCACGGGCATCACTCCTTGTGTCTGTGGGGAAGAAGTGACACGTAACATTTGGTTCGAGATTGGCCAGGGGAGTCCATTTGTCACCTCCCAAGTCAGGCTGGAGTGGGGGGCTTCTTTTAAGGTAGGGGTGGGGGTGACAAGCTGGCATCCTGGGCATCGCTACGGAAGCCAAGCCGATCGCAGCACAGGGCAGGCAAGGGCAGCCAACAGCGTGCCGTCGGGTACAGCGCAAACAAATGTGACGCTCAATACGGTGATTCACGGCCAACTTTCATGAAGTTCTTCCTTAGCAGGGGAGCATTTTATGGGACCCGGGGGCCCTTAGGTTGGTCAGATGTAGTTCTAAAGCAAGACCCATTCTAGCCCTTTCCTCACACATCAGAGAGCCCCACAGAGAAGCCTACTTCCCGTGGAAAGTGTCACCTAACTCCACGGGTGGCACGTCCTAGGCAGGAAGGGGTCAGGAGCTTCTAAAGCTAAGAGAGGTCCTGCAGGCGTGGGACACAGACCTAGGTGGTCGTTGGTACTTGCCTGCCTTCATGGAAATGAATCCACCTAGTCCACCTTGATCGGGAAACCTTCCTCGTGCCCTTGCAGGAGCCGGGGTCTCCTACGTGGGGTCAAACTGAATCTCCATGACACCAACGGAACGACTCAGCCAGCAGAGCTGTGGCCAGCGTTCCCGAGAGCAGGGACGTCCGGCGTAGGCGGGAGCTGGCCCTGGGGGGGGGGGGGGCTCCTACCTGTGCAGACGGGGCCGCCGCCCCTGCCGGGTGACTGCAGCCCGATGGCTTCGGCGGGGTGCCTGGGTGACGATGCATTACCGAAAGGTCCCATGTCCCTGGTCCACGTGAGATGCACGTATCTAAGAGTGGCCTCTTCCTTCCTCCCTTTGGGCCGTTAACCAGGTCCTCCCCTGATGGGCTTCCCACGCTGGAAAGCTCGGTGATCTCTTGGCCCGTGCCCGCCCTGGGCAGCTCCTTCCACCTGTGGCCCCAAGAACCCCGGACGCTGGGCACCGTCACGCCACCCTTCTTCTCTGCCCCCCGCAATGGTCAGTGCCCCGCCCCTCCTTGACAAGAAAGCTCTGGAAGAAGACACGCGAGGCATCAGGAGGGTGGGCCCGGAATTCCTAGAGACAGAAAGCAGACTGGGGGCGGCAGGAGCTTCAGGGAGCGCGCAACGGGGGTCGGTCCTACGGGCCACAGTTTCTGTTTCGGGCGATGGAAAAGGTTCGGAAACGGATGGCGGTGACGCTGGCACAACATTGCACAGGTAAGGAATGCCTTAAATTGTACGCTCCGTGTGGTTCAAATAGCAACTTTATGTTATGTATATGTTTGCCAAAGTAAAAAATAATAAAACGTTCTGCTCAGGATGAGCTCTGAGGGACTGATGGTGGGAACCTGCCTCACGCCTGAGGGAGCCGCTTCTTCCAGGGGCTGCGGCCACGCCCCCTCCAGTCTCGGAGCAAGACCCCCCTCCCGACCCACCACCCCCCGACTCCCAGTGAGGCCCTGTGTGTCCCCAGCCAAAGCGGGTGGGTGGGCTCAGCAGGGGCCCGTGAACCCGTCTTGGGCAAGTCTAGGGTCTGCCATATCCGCTGGCCTGGTGGCCGGGCGCCGGCCCAGGGCTGCCATTCTCAAAACGAGGACGGAGAACTCCATTCCAGGCCCACGAGGAGCCTACGGCTTTGCAGCAAAAGCCAGGAGCCTGACCGCATTGGGTTGCACTGTGCTTCCTCTGATTTTTATCTCATGACTCCTTCAGGAGCTAAGCTAACAAAGGGGGCCCAGGAATTGATCCGGGGTCCGAGCGAAATACTCATCTGTGCTTTGACGGCTCATGCCCTGGGTGGGGGCGTGACCCCCAATCTCCGCGCTCTGGTCACAGCAGTTTTGTTCTCTCCCTTTTCCTGGCCTCCTGGTTCCCTCCAGCTCGCTTGGCTGCACGCTCATTAAAGGTCCCCACTGTGGGGTTCGGGGCTGAACCAGTCCCAGGTAGGCTTATGCAGGCAGATCGCAAAAGCCCGGGACATGCAAATTTCCAATTCCACTTCCCATCAAGGAGTAAGGTAGGAAGCAAAAAAAGAGGTCACCGTACAGTGGAATAAAAAAATCTGGACTTCCCGGTAACCAAGCAGATTCGGAAACCCGGGCACGACACTGGGTCTCCCTAATTAAAAGGACTAATGGGTTCAGAAACGAGTGAAAAATGTAGCCATACCTATTTTTCTTTTAATAGTTTGCCTTCCGGATTCCTGATCCAAAAGCTTGTTTTAGGAATTGTTTTTGGTCCCACAAGTCAGCTAACCTCTCAAATGAGATTAAAATCTTGGGGTTTGGTAAAGTTTGCATAAATATTTCACACGGATCCATCTTTAATTAGGTTATAACGTTATAAAGTGCCACTCGGCGTTCTCTTTCCACAAATTAGACCTGAGCCCCACAAACAAATTAATTTGTGTCCCAGGGTTTTGGCTGGGCCTCTTGGCTACCCAGCCTCCCTTACAAGGACTCCTGACCCTCTGGGTTTCAAATGCCTGAGGGTAAAAAGCAATTATAAAAGCATGACTCCCCCAGATCAGCTTTCGCCTCTGCCTTGTCTGTGTTTTATTGATGGGAGATTGAAGGAAGATTCAAATCAGCCATCCTTCAATTCCTGACCAGCAGCAAAATGCAGAAATCATTAGCTTTTTCCTGTCGGAGAGATTTTGTCCTGCCTTATTATTCAAAACGGCTGCTTGTATAACTCAGAGAGGGCATGTTGAATATTTATTTCTAATTTTCAGCACTGGTAAATATTATATCGCTTTGTTCCCAATGTTCTTTTTATTTTGCAAATTGTATAGCAATTAATTGATGCAGCGCTGTTTTTAGCAGGGTCTCCCCTGGTCTCACTGCCTGCATTTAAGATGGTATCGCGCATGAGGACATTGTTGGAGAGTCTTCACAGCCAGAGTGTGTTTGAATTATAAGATCAGTTCTAGGTGAGTAAGAACCTGTTCTCAGCGGAGAAATCTTTTATTGCCGTTGGAACACTCGCTGGCAAAGTTCGCCTTGTGCCATCACAGCTAATTTTATTTAATTATCCTCCCTGCCCCCTTTCACAAAAGGGAAGAAACTTGCTGTAAAAGTAGTCAGTTGTCTGATTTCAAACAAAGAGTGAGGCGTAAGGATCCAGCAGGAGAACGAGGAGGGTAATGTCTGTCTGGCTGTTGCGGGGCCCACCCAAAGGGGAGCAGAATTATCCAAATAATTTTCATTGTTTGGCCACATGTTTCTATTTATTCACAAGGCTAATTTTAAATGCCGCTATTGCGATTTTATTGGTGATATAATTTTCTATCTCATAGCAACCTGAATTCTATTGATCAATAAAAAATAATGAATATGCTGTTGTGAGTAGGATAAATACAATGTTCATTTGGGCCATGAATTTGATCACTCTATACTTGAGGCAAAATATCTCCTTTTTTTTTATTTTAAAGAGTCTTAAAATGGTCTTCACGGCCCTTTATTTATTCGGAGGACACAGGATAAATGAAGCCAGCGCTTGTTCAAACCCTCGGAGAGCGCGGGTCTGCAGTCAGGGCTGAGGCAGTCGTGGGGGGGCGAACAGGGCCGGGAAGTGGAGAGCCGGGCGGCACCCCAAGTTCACCGGAGCCGTGGGGAGGGCGGCTGAGCTGGGGAGACCTAGCAGTTCGTATCCAAAGAAGGAAAGGAGAGAGCGGAGGTGGAAGTGGATGAGAGCCCACGCAGGCAAGAAAAGGGGGCCGTGAGTGGAGGAAGGGCAGGCGGGACCGTGCAGGAGTGATTGGGGACAGGGAGAGGAGTGGGAGGGGCCGTGGGACTGGCCCTGCACCCGCACGTGCCCTTATGCCTTGCACCCTTTTTCTCCCAGCATCCAAGGCAGTTCGGACTCATCAAGACGCCCAGCCGTGGGTCCCTCATCCTGGGCTGAGCACAGGAGTGGAGCAATAAAGTCACAGCAGCTTCCCCGGGCCACAGGGACAACTCCGACAGCCTCTCCCTGCTCAGGGTCGTGACACTCAGCAGTGACCGCGTCTGTCTGCAGAACCCAGCTGGCACGGGCCACACTGGCCCGGCCTCAGGCAGGGGCTGCCCAAATCGCAGATCCCGGGGAGGCAGCGTGGGCCGTAGTGGGTGGCACATGTTCAGTGGGAGGGCACCCAGGCTGGCTCAAGGACATCTGGGTGCCCATTCCTAGGTGACAGAGTAGGGCACGGTCCTGAGGGGTGGGCTGGGGTGAGGACGGGGCAGGGGGGCCCCTCTATGATGAACCTACATCTTTCCCTGGGGACGGGGAAGGCAGAGGGGGCCTTCCAGGGTCCCCTAGCGCACACGGGAGGGGTGGGGACAGTTCTGCGAGTGCTCCTCCGGTCTCCAGGGCTTGATGGGAGCAATTCCGTCAAGCTAGGGTTTTAAATAGCCACTGCTTTATTTTTGGAATCCCAGAATGTGAGCCGGGTTTAATGAACCTAAAGCTATAATGTTTTACTTCTCCTTTGATAAAAATTTGTGTTTCATATTTTAAAAATTGCACTCATTCTGCCAGTTGGTGCTATCAGCCAAGCGTGACCCATCCGTGCAAAAGTCGCAAACTGTCCTTTTCCTTGGTCACAGCGTCTTTGTAGTAGTTTGGCCATATGCTGGGAGAAGGGAGTGAGGCTGGATTGGTATCCAGGTGGCTCTCCCAGGAACTAGAGGGGCAGGTCCCTCTGGATTTCCTGAGTCCACCCCCGATCTCTCCTGCTCGTTGCAAATTCAGCCACGTGTTCAGGAGGCTGAATGAAAAGGGAAGTGACATTCACCAAAGACAAGAACTGCCGCACTCCACGCTCAATTATGCGACAGAATGGCGTGCTGCTTTCTTTAAAACAATGAGATTTTTGAGATTTAGACACTCACAAGTCTTTTAAGGAGGGCATATGTGGTGATCACTGAAACAAGATGGACTTACGTTGTGCCTTTTTATGCAAATAAACTTTTTGATTTTACCAAAAAGGAGATAGATGACCTAGCTCCGTGTAACGTTTGTCTTCTGTGAGGTTGTCTCCCTGTTGTCATTGACGCAATCCCTGCACAGGTGACGATCTAGGCTTCTCCTTAATCAGGACCTCTTCATTCTTACCAATGGCCCTGTGAGGACCCTCACTTTCGCTACATCCACCTGTCTGTGTCCGTGATTCTGGCGTCAACGGCTAGCAGTGAAACTGCTTTTTTGTTTTTCTTGCCAAAATGTTTTCCGGAAAGGCTGTAGCGATTCAAATTGCCGGCAGCCTTGCAGGAGAATGTTCTGTCTGTACAACGTTATCCACGCCAGGAAGTATCTCCCCGTCTTCCGTACCCCCTCCCTTTCCCCTCTCTTTTCCTTCCTTCCTTCCTTCCTTCCTTCCTTCCTTCCTTCCTTCCTTCCTTCCTTCCTTCCTTCCTTCCAGCTCTTGTGAATATTTCCTAGTCTAACAGTTGACCGTGGTGGGTGTTTTACTAGGCCCAGTCTTGCATTTTTGAATATTATGAGTTTATTAGAAATTTGGAGAAGGTTCCTTTCTTTTCCCATTTCTCCAGGGAGGCTTTCAATTGGGGAATTAATTTATAAAAGCTGTGCTTTTATACTTTCAGCATCCTTTTTTCTTTTTCAATTTATAATCAGCATTTTTAACTTGCCCCTTTTGTTTTTCGACCTCCAGCAGTGTAACATTTTTATCAAGTTAGAGGCACCGAGAGTTTTCTTTAGAGCTTGGCTTTCGGTCCCATTTGTAGGTGGGCGGCCCCCATTCTCACACGACCCTGATATTTTATGTATTTTCTTCTATTTTATGATTCATGATACATTTAGACCCCTTTGGAGTTTATCTGAGGCCCAAATCTCTCTTTTTTTTTTTTTTTTTTTTCTTAAATGCATGCCATTTCCTTTTGATTTGAAAAATCTGCTATCATACTCTTGGTCTGTTTTAAGATATTCATTCTCTTCTGTTTTATGTATCTGTCTACTTCTGTACCAGTAAAACATTGTTTTGTAATGTGTACTAATGTTTGCGTAGGCAACCCCTCTCATGACCCTTTTTACCCCAATATGATACCTTTTTCAAATAAAACTTTATGATTATTTTAGCGTTTAAAAATATTTCTGCTGGAAATTGTATTGGCATTACCTTAAATTTGTACATTAATTTGGAGGAAGGGTTAACTTCTTTAGTATTTGGGGTCTTCCATACACAGACATATTTTGCCAGTTTCTCACTGATTCCTAGTTATTTTATTTCTTTGGTTAATAGATCTATCAACACTTCTCTCAAGCCTATGGCATGAAAAAATTTACCACACTTTTATTTCCTCCTTTTTTCTATCCAGCTCTCAGTTTTTGTTAAAATAATCAAACTTTTTAAAGAAGATAATTTCTATTATTGTTATTACATTACTTTACATTGTTTTTCTACCTCTCAGAATTTTTTGACATCTGCAATTAGTTCCATTATCACTTTAAAACTAGACATTAACACTTGAATTTTTGTAGCTTTCTCTCTACCTTTTTTTTTTTTACACTATGAATTCCCTTTTCCTTATATAATTATTTTGATTAATTTTTCAGCTCATTGAAGTTTACCTTTGAGTGATTTTTCTTTAGAATAGGGACAAGGGGTACAATTTATAAATCACAAAAATGATGGTTTCAATGCCAATATCATTTCCCTTAAAACTTTGTAGGTGATGTTCTGTTGTGTTCTGGCATTTACTACATTTGAGAGTAAGACTGGTTTCTTTTTAATTGGAGGTTGTAGCAGTGTAAGTAATTTTCTCTATTTCCCTGCCTGGGTGCCAGGGATATTTATAATTTTCACAATCGTATGTCTATGTGGGTCACGTATTGTTATTTTGGTGCTGGGGCCTTCATTCCTTGTAAAAACTTACATTTAAACGGAAGAAAAGATTCTGTAGCGACGAAAAACAGATCCTGTTGCTGTTAGCTTTCTTCTGCATCTTCTTGTGGGATTCCGAATAGACTTGTGCGGGCTTTTCTGAAACGTGTTCCGTGTGGGTCCACTTCCCTTTCCTCCCATTCCTCCCATTGTCATTTAGCTTTGAAATTTGGGAAAATGAAAACAATGAATCAATCATAGGCTGTTTTCTGGATTTTCCAAAATGCTCTCTGCTACTTCATTTATTAAACAACAACACACACCGCACACGCACACACACGTGCATGCACACACCCAGCTGCCTTTCTTTTTACGGCCAGACCTCAGAGAGATCGCGGGTTCGGTTCCAGACCTGGGCAATAAAGCCGGTATCGCAGTAAAGCCAGGCACACAAACTCTTTGGTTTCCCAGCGCATATAAAAGTGATGTGTACACTATTCTCTGTTCTATTAAGTGTGAAATAGCATGATATCTAAAAAACCAATGTACATGCCGTAGCTAAAAAAACACTTGAATTGCTAGAAATGTGACCCTCATCTGAGCCGTCGGTGTTTCTGCTGGTGGAGGGCCTGCCAGGTGCTGGTGGCCCACGGCTGACCAGGGAGCTGTGGCTGAAGCCTGCGGTGGCCACGCAGCTTCTTACAATAAGACAAAAACTGAGGATTGCTGCATCGACTGACTCTTCGTCTTACTCGAACTCTTAGAGGCCACTGGGCGTGTATTAATTGGCCCAATTTCAATATTGTTGAGCTCAGGGAACAGGGAGGCGGGAGAAGAGAGAGGCAGGGAACAGCCTGTTGGTGGAGCAGTCAGAACACACAACAGCGACCCGTGACGTTCATCACCCGAGGTGAGCGTGGTTCATGGCACCTCCAAGCGACGACAATGGTAACATCAAAGCTCACTGACCACAGATCACGATGACGAATGAGCTCGAAATTCTCGTCGTGAGAATTACCAAAACGCGACAGAGACACGAAGCCAGCAGATGTTGGGAAAATGGAGCTGAGCCCATGCCCCAGGCAGGGCGGCCACGAGCCTGCTACTCAGATAAACACGCCCCACCCGGGAAACGCAATAAAGTGGGCGCCAAGGAGCTGGGCCACGCGCAGGGGCCGGCTAGTGTCCAGAGAGGGGGCTGCGCACGCTCTGCACTGGACGGACCCTCAGGTGGCCCCAGGCCCACACCCTCCCATTGAGGGTGGGCAGGTACTGTCCCCTCAGGATTAGCTTATGTCATATGGTCAACGGGAGGGGACACTGTGGCTGGGGTTGTATGTGTGTGTCTGTGAGTGTGTGTGGGCATTGTACGTATGTTTGTCCTGTGAGCTTGCACTAGAGGGATCGTCACTGCAGGTCCTGAAGGAGCAGGCGGCCATGCTGAGAACAACGTACAAGGGGACTGGACCCACAGAGACACAGACTCTGCAGCCCTCCATTCAGCCACCAGGAGGGGACTCCTGTCAACAGCCCGGTGAGCTGAGGAGTAGACTGTGCCATCAGCCCTCCACGTGACAACAAGCTCTGAGGCCTGAGCAGGACCCCCAGTGCCCCTGGTCTGACCTCTGACCCATGAGGCTCACGGGTTCCAGGTGCTGGTTCTAGGTCACCGCATTTGTGGGGACGTGTTGCACAGCCACGCGAAAGTCGTGCGCTCTAAACCTCCCTGCCATTTCCTGGCTAGCAGAACGCTCTCCTTTCGAGATGGTTCTCAAGTGACTTCTCTAGACGTTCAAGGCCATCTGGAGCCCGCTGATCTCCTGTTCACCAGGGACACACTGCTGCGTCTGAGCCCAGTTGTTGAGGCCCAAGGACAAGCATTTAGCGGGAGCGCTCCCTTCCTGCCTGGCGGCGGGAGGGGCGTCCGTCAGGGTGGGTGGGTGCCGGCGTTACCCGCCCTGTAATGCAGTTGAGAAATATGCAGACGAAGGTGGCTGCCTCTTTAATCTGGGAAGCTTCCATTTTCTGTCTGAAAATACCTGTGAACTCCATCGCTGCTGACCTGTGCCGCTGCCCGGCCTGGTGTCCGTGAACTTGTGGGCCGTGAACCCAACACCAGATACACTCCACTTAGGTCTCAGCTTCAAGGTCGCGTGGCAGGGGCTAAGAGTTGGGAACAGCTGAGTGCATCTCTGTGCCAACGTGGTTATCAGAATGAGGGCTTTAACCTTTGGCCTGATAAGAGGACATGTTTAGAGCATGGACTTGCTGACACAGGTACAAAGACCTGTTGCTTTCCAATCCACTGAAATGGGTTTTTCCTTTAAGCATAAGGTGACCAGACGGCCCACTTTTGGTGGGACAGTCCTGATTTTTAACAATGTGTCCCGCGTCCCGCGGCATTTAAAAAAGTCCCGATGTTTGGAAAGAATGCACGACAAGCTAGGGAACGGCGGGAGATAGACCCAATTTTTCATCAAGAACCCCCTCCCCCCCGGTCCATGGTGTCCCGCTTTACCCATGTTAAAACGTGGTCACCTTATTTAAGCAGGACAGACAGCAGCAGAGAGAAATCTTGCCGCCTGCCCCTTAGTCGCTTCTAGTTCCAATGACTGTGGGTTTCAGAGTATCAATTTCTGGTGCTCTAAAGCATGTCTACCTTTTTGCTTCTACAAATTGATTAAGCTTTTCACTTGATACCACAGGAGCCTCCAGAGAGTTCTAACCTATATTTCACCCTTTGAAGAAATTTATACCCACAAGGTATTTCTGCTGGACAATCTTCAAGGTCATTAATATAATGCTTAGAAATTTTCAGTGGAAAGTGGATTTAATCAGAAGCTTTCTCTGCGAGTCTCCTCATTGCACGATTCAAAAAGTACTTTGCCTTTTAAGTTCCTCAGGAAGTCAGCCTTTATTATATTTTCTTCACACCTTAAAATACAGGCAGCCATGGGGATTTTACGACAAAGTATGATAAAATTGATACCATAAAATAATCACATAAACTAACTGAAAAGAGTGTAAGTTATAAATGGTGGAAAAGAGTTGAAACACTTTTAACGTTCTTGATGTGGTTCTACCTGCAAACGTATCCCGGAAATTAAATTGTGATGGGAATTTAAATACACACACACACACACACACACACGTTATGTAGAAGCCACCATTGAGTAGAAAGAGTCTAGAGGGGAAGAATGATTTGTCAGATTTTACCATCCAAATGTTATATTGTGCCTAGAAATTTGGAAATGAGGATGATGAAGATAAGTGGCTGAAAACGTGCAGGACACAGGATACAAGTCATAAATAAGGTTGCCTACTAACCTGGGCTCAGTTTATCAGTGAAACACATGAACTAAAACAATAAAAGATAAGGGGTTAAATGTGAGTCTGGAAAACGGGGGGTGGGGACTTAGTTTAATTCCTATCACCATTCACCTTTCAGAGACGAGACACTTGCAGAAGACCCCTCACCCACTGCTGGGTGTGAGGAGAAGGGACGCACGTTAGAGCGAGGTTGCTGGTCCCAGCTGCTTGCGGAAATGTCCTCATGCTATGCCATGGATTCAAGGCACGTCATTTATCATGTAAATGTTTCATCCACTTGATTTTGGACATTTCTAGATGAAAACCAATACAGTTGAGTGAATAATTACGTCCTCATAGTTAGAGTGGTAACTTACAGAAGAACCAAAAGACACTGAAACTATTAAATGTGGCTAACAGGTGGACAGACGTTAGGTGTTTCTATGATTTGAAATTTCAGTGATATAATATTTCTTTCTTTCCTTCCTTATTTGTTGTACTATAGTCATATTTATTCACCTCCTTCATTTATTTTATTCAATACAGCATCAGAGGTGCATGCATATTTTTAAATACTGTATGTCACTTTAAAATACATGAATGTATGTTTTTATTTTAATTAAAAATATAAAATAACACAATGACATCCGGCTATGTTTGGGTCTCTGCGTAAGTCAGTCACATTCTATTTGTTCAATCTCCCCCTTTGGGATTTGGGTCCCTGCGTGCATCTCAGTGTTGCACCTGTATTTCAGGGTCCCCACTTCCCAGACAAACCAGATAAGCACCCAGACATTTGTACTGTGGGATGGCCAACATTTAGATTCCGAGAACTACAAAAACTACCAACAGAATGCACCACTTTCACACTAGAGTTTTGAAGACTTGGTAGCTGTTTCTTTCTCTCACATGTCACCTGATTCCTTGCTCTCCTGGAGCCTCCGAAATAATAATAATAATAATAATAATAATAATAATAATAATGATGATGATGAATCAATTAAAAAACGCCTGTGACTGATGTGTGTGTCCTTGGCAGGGCCAGAGTAGCGCTCTGTGCTTAAACTGAAACTTGGAACAGGCTGTTCAGGCTTAGAGGCCAAATTAAATGTTGCAAACGGTTTACCCTCTGGTTGTGTGTGTGACTTCGTATTTTGGATGGATTCAGTGTTTACGGTAGGAAACTTGGGAGTGTAGGTTGTCACTGAAATAAAACAAGCATCTTCCCAGGTTTTACTAGGGCGTTTCTTAGGGTTTGTCATTCTTTTCACCTTGACATTTATGCTAAAATGGAGAGTGTCTGATCTTTCCCATTCTAGTTTCTTTCTTCTTCTTCTTCATCTTCTTCTTCTTCCTCCTCCTCTTCCTCCTCCTCCTCCTCCTCCTCCTCCTCCTCCTCCTCCTCCTCCTCCTCCTCTTCTTCTTCTTTTACTAAACGGGGAAAACAATGAAATCCTCATAATAGTTGTGAAGAGGAAGAATAGAAGGCAGCCTCCGAGCTGTTTTCTAATAGCTCATGGTAGGAGAAGGGCAGTTTGGGCGATCGAGAAGCATGACCCTGGAGAACCCAAACCTGTGATGTTGACAATGACATTGAAAGGAATAGTTCTGTGCACATTTCAAATGAAGCTCATGTCTGTGTCTGCCTTGATTCTAATGAAGAAGATGTGTAAAAATGCTGTTGCTTTCTTTGGGAAAGTCACGGATCCATCAATCATTTCTTTATCTGGAGAGGAAGCTTTAGTTGGCCTCCAGCTTCTATCAATGTGCCATCGTCTGAACCTAGCTAGTGCCCGGACCTTTGGGGGTGCACTCTGGTGATCTGTATGTTCATTACCATACATAACGGCCCTGAAGACAAAGTGGGACAAACTGCTTTATAGAAGACGCCGGGGCAGCACTAGGCAGAACAGTCAAACTGAACACAGATTTGGGGGGCTTGCTTCTTAGACCCTATAACACACAGAAACGTCCATGACCAAATGGTCCTCATGGATTCTGACCTCTCCTACGTTGTGGCCAGGCATGAACGAAAACCTTCGAGGCTCAGTGTTGAAAAGATAAGGATATAGAATTCAATATACAAACCATACTAACCCCTCAGACATAAGACTTACGCGAGTGCCGAAATAAACTTCGCTTCTTGCTGGCTTTTCTGATTGAGAGTCCTTGGGTAGGTGCGTTAAAGAGCTCTGTCTCTGTCTGTCTGTCTGTCTCTGCACATACTTGTCTGGGTTTGGGGTAAGTGACTGAGGCTCAGTGTCAATGAGCTGTAGGCAGCAATGGCGAGGTGAGATCCGACATTTGCCAGACACGTGCGTATCTGGGAGCACCGATAAGCATCCGAAGGCGAGGAGAGGAAATCCACAGGCCAGCGTCCTGGGGGCCCCTGGCCCTGCCGCGGCCCCCTCTGTGGCTGGGGTTGCTATCTCCTGAGGATCAGGAAACGGAATATAATCTATTGCAGGGCTCTCAGAAGGAAGCATGTGGAATGTCCGCTGCAAGGTACAGAGAGATAAAGAAAGACACGTGAGACTGAGAGCCAGAGCAGAATGCGCAACACCAAAGGGGAAGGCACCAGGGTATGCTTTTCATTAGAGGAATGGCATCCCCCAAGCTAGCTTTGTTCAAGCCTTTACTAAATCTATCGTTTTTTAAAAAAAATTCTGTCTTCTAGTCTAAGAATTGCTTCCTTTTACTATTTTATAGCATAAAGGTAATACACGGGCCTGGTTTAAAAGGTCCGGACCAACCCCACCTCCCCTCCCCCCCCACACACACCCAAATTAAAAATTAAGATAAAGACTCCCATCTTGCTAGTTCCAGTCCCAAACGACACATCTAATCACTGTTTGTCCTTTATTTCTTGTGTAAACTCCCAGAAATTTTATTCTTTTGGGGCCTTTTGGAGAGATAGAAACACGTGATCAAACCACACTATCGTCTGAAACTTGGATTTTTATTGACCACCTAAACCTGGGGGGCTCTTCGCTTCCTTGGCTGCTTTCTGACAGCAGCGTAGGACAGAGCATTCGTTTGCCACACGGAACTCAGCCCGCGGGCCTTGAACATCTTGTCTATGTGTCTTTGTGAACGTTATCTGTAGAATACGTGCCATGAAGTGGAACTGATGGATTAATTTCATTTGAAAATAATAATCCTATTTTATAATCCCATCCTTATAATCCTATCAGCACCACCCCATTGAAAGCACTTGCTTCTCACCCTGCGGCCTTGATAAGTAACAACTGTTCCCTAAATACTATTTCCATTTGCATCTCTTTAATTACAAATGAAGACTCTTCACAGATTTTATTGGCCATGTTTATTTGTTTACTTTTGGTTTGTTGCCTATGTTAATTTTTCTAATGGATTATTTTCCCTTTGTCTGTTAATTAGTATAACATGTTACCACCCACATTACAACATTTTTTCTTAAGTGAGAATCTTTTTCTCAGATTGCTTTCTTCTCTTATTTGATTGATGATACCACTGTAAAATTCATATTATGAAATATGTGGCTAAGTAGATTTAACTTATCCTTTTTGGCTTTGGGATTGTGTGTTTTCCTATGAAGATTTTACCAATTTCAGGAGAATATTAAAAATAAAAATGTTCTCAAATTTTTTCTTCTAATAGTTTTATACTTTCATTTTTACATTTAAATCTCTGACTTGTCTGAAAATAATTTTGGTGAAAAAAAAAAAGGTAGGAAATCCAAATGTCTGATATTTGATCTTTTCCTTCTGGATTTAAAATGCCACACTTATCCCATTTAAAATTCTCAACGTAGTTGGTTTATACTTGGCCTTTTAAACTCTCTGCCCCTAATTTCACTGCCTATTTCTCAGTCATCACCTAACTGCGTTAATTTTTGTGGTTTTCAACCGCATATTGATGCCTGCTGAAATTAGCATGCAATCATTTCGTTGAATTATTTCTCTGACTTTTCTTGTAAGTTGGTCTGTTTATGTGAAACAGTAGGACAACTCACCCTCTTTGTGTCAAGCATCTCGTTGGTGTCTTGCTTGAGACCTCAATGCATTTATAGATTCAGTTGGAGAGAACAGATAGCTCTACAGTATTGAATCTTTGCGGCCATGTATGAAATACGTGTTTAAACGTATTCAAGACTCATCTTCTGTCTCTCAGCTGAAGTTTTCTTTTGTTGTTAACGTTCTTACCAATATTAAAGAGTGTGATTTCTCCTCTCATTTGATTTCCAAGCTGATTATTTTTCATACATATGAAAGCTACTGAATTTATGTGTTAATTTTTGTCATCACTAAGTTCTCCCACTGCTTGTCCTGGTTTTAACAGCTGCTTTTCTTGGCTTTTCCAGGTCTGTAATCACTATTTGCGAATAACTCTCTCTCTTCCTCTCTGGTATTTGTGTTTAGTCTCTCTGTTGATATTTTCTGAACAATATTACATGATTCCTTTTTGTTTTGTTTTTGATGGCAAGCGGGATCATGAAAAACTGAAGTGCCCCAGGGCTTGGTGCCCCGTGTGGCCTAGGGAGGCACTCAGTCCCTGCACGACGGATGAATCCCCACCAGCAGCCCACCGTGCATGGAAGGGGCTGCGGTCTCCCATGACATGTCTGTGCGAGC
The DNA here is from genome assembly GCA_004027555.1 of Craseonycteris thonglongyai. Classification (NCBI taxonomy): domain Eukaryota; kingdom Metazoa; phylum Chordata; class Mammalia; order Chiroptera; family Craseonycteridae; genus Craseonycteris; species Craseonycteris thonglongyai. Next base: position 95,401 of record PVKE010000789.1, read on the forward strand.
ACTGTTAGGGCACCAGGACCCAGCGTTGGGGAGAGAGAACATCTGCAGCTGACAGCCATACACGGTCTTCATGTAGCCCAGCAGCAACTCCACAGCGGAAGAACGCTGTTCCGTCCACTTTATCGACGGAGAAACTGGACCTGCCCGCCGCTTACCCTCTTCAGGGCGTTGAATCACAACGACGAAGGCAGCGTTGGGCGACTCGGACTATGGGAAGTTCTGCAAATAGTTCCCTATTTTCCCTTTAAAATCCTAGGTGTTATAAGGGTGGTGTGCTGCTCTGTGGTGGCCGAGAATGTCACACAAGCCCGTTACGCTTTAGAGCTACAGGGTTTCAAGGGAATCTGAGGCCCTCGTCCCCAGTCATGGACCCAATCCACGCTCTCCTGAAATGTCCTGCTTTCGATCTGTAGCCGTTGGGGGCAAGGCTGCGTGGGGATTTCAGGGTTGACCCGGAGTTGACTACATGCCCGTGACTTCGTGGCGGCTAGGCCACTTATCTACATCCTGGGCCGTCTGGCTCCTGACTTGAATTTCATAGCGCAGGGAAACAGGTTTCTGGTGCAAAGCCCACTGCGTCCTCCTCGGGCCGGGCTGGACGCGTATCAAAGGCCGGCTGCCGGCTGCCGCTGTTCTGCTCACACTCCCGGCTGGAACCTGGAAATGCAGGCCCACGCCGTGAGCCCGGCAGCCGCACAGGAAGACCGGGCAGGCCTCGGGGGCAGGAGGCTGCGACGGGGTGCCGTGGGAAGTCAGGCCACTGGCTCCTGCTTCAGTGAGCTGTCCTGCTGCTGGGGCAGATGAGAGACACCGGGCTGCCGGTGAAGAGTCCCAGAAACTGTTTTCAGTGATCACTTCCAGAAAGATGCCTGGGGGTGACTGGGAAGGCCGGAGGCAGCGGAGCCGGAGAGACGGAGAGTCAGCCTCTCCTGGACAGGACACCTGGGGATGGTGTGGATGCTGCCCGACAGACTGGAAGAGCTGGACCGTGACTCTAATTGGGGAACGCCACAGAGCAAACGTGGAACTGGTGTAATATTGGCAACAGGTGCAATATTTCCCCCCTGCGCCATCTTCCACGCTGGGAGAAAAATGCAGGGCACACGTGTTCAAGTCATTTTCCCTTCGACCTTTGTCACTGGCCAGGTTGGCTTTTCAGCTGTCATCTCTGTTTTAGAAGTGGTTCTGGATTGCAGCTAATGGTTGGCGGGAGCTCATCAGAGTTGTGAGCACCTATGTGCCACGAAGATTCCATGTCCCTCCGGGACACCTGCAGGCATGAGATTGGACACGGGGGTTCCATTCACACCCAATCTTGTCCAGTCCTGCGAAGGCTGAAATGCAAAAGCAAGACCCGACTTAGAAGAAGAATCTCATGTTATTTTAGCAAAAATGTAAGGTGGGATTAGAATCCTATTTGAGGGACAATTTTAAGAGTACTGTTTGCTGAGATAATCAACCCGAGTCTTTAAACAACAAAGAACAAGGAAAGGGTGCAGTGTCCCACTCTGCTGGAATTCAGGCCACCAGAGAACTTCCATGAAATAATCAGCATTCGAGGCCTAGGGTCACATCGGGGAGTGGGCAGGCGAGTCTTCCAGAGCAGAGGTGCAAACGAGGAGACTGAGAACGGTGTGTGTGCAGAATTGAAAGTTAAGGTTTCAGCAGTGATGAGAAAAGTCACAGGTCACTATGGTTCACGGCCCAAGGCTAGAGCTTAGGGGTTGGGGGCCCCCCGCTGACATGCTGCCTGAGGCCGGGGCCTCCCTGGGCCTCCCCCAGTCTCCAGGCCCCTTCATCATCGACCTGCCGCAGGGCCCTGGGAAGCTGCTGGACCAGCGTCCTTGGCTGCTGTTGATAGACAGGGGCCCTAGGTCAGAGCAGCCGAGTGACACCCCAGGTCCCCTCGGTGGGCGATGTCCTCACTTCCTGTTCTCTGGTCCTTCCAGCAGAAGCACCGGGAGCTTCAGAGATGAGTCAGCTCACTATACTGACTCAGTGGCAACTACCCTGTTTCCCCGAAAATAAGACAGCGTCTTATATTAATTTTGCTCCTAAAGATGCGCTAGGTCTTATTTTTGGGGGGATGCCTTATACGTATTTCAGTGAGAGGCAAAACTGTAAGTAGATCTTATTTTCAGGGGATGTCTTACTTTCGGGGAAACACGGTAGTCACAACGTCAGTCATACATGAAGTCAGAGTGAACAACGGGAAGACAGGAATGGGACAAGAGAAACGAACCAGCCGTTGGTGCTCGGCCACACACGAGGACCCTCAGAGTGCCGCAGGGAGAGCAGGGAGCCAGGGACGGCTGGCCAGGCCCAGTGCGCTTCCACTTACAGGAAACTCAAGTTCAACTGGTCTGTGTTGTTCAAGTCGGAACAGTGACTCCTGGGAATGGGCATTGGCCAGAAGGGGTGGGAGCTTTCTTGGGGTGCTGGAACGTTCTGTATCCTGATCTGGATTGTGGTCACACAGGTGTCTGCATAGAACAAAACCCACTGCACTCTGCACGTACGATTTGCTCGGTTTGCTCTTTGTCACTTACACGCCGCTACTGCAGAAATGACTAAGAATTGCTATTAGACCGTGCCGTAGTCATGTAGCCCACACTACCATCTCTCACATTTGTGCAAAGTATCCTCCGCGGAGAGTTGAACTGGCACTACGGTGGAGATTCTTTTTTTTTTTAAGTATGCTTTAAAAAAACATAAAATAATGAGATTTCGAACGGTTAGTTTTGAGCTGCACATTCAAGAAAGATACAGCTGTATTTTTTTAATGGAGTCAGTGAAGTTTCAAATAGAATGGATATTCACTGTAAATAAATCATTCTTCAATGAAATTAATTTCGCATTCCTATTATTGCCTGCAATTCGATAACTGCTAATGCTAGTCCAGCACATATCATTCTGCTAATGAATGCAATCATTACTGTTGTTTTCATTTTACAGGCAGCCATTATTATTACCTCCTTTCATCTGCACGCATATAAAGTTGCAATAAGTTGGTATCTTTCCCTATGGAATCCAGTCCTCACAACCAGCTCCTGACACTCAGCTCCTTACCCAGATGTGGGCGTCCCCAGAGAGAGAGAGAGAGCTCGTCAGAAAAGCGGGCGATGCTTCCCAAGCTGCTTCCCTAACAGAAAACGTGGGGAGCAATATAGCCGCAACCCACCTCATCAGAATTCCTTACCAAGTGAGTTCCAAAAGTCCAGTGAATGCTTTGCGACTTGGTTCTGCGAGATCCCAGAAACAGGCTCCACCTGACTCAGATGATTAGGGGGGAAAAGGCCGGGTTTCCGTGTTGAAAATTAACTGCAGCGAGCTGCCTGCCTGCTCTTGGCTGATATCGTAGTCACGGGGCTGCCAGTGGACCTGCCATCCTGGCATCTGTCAGCAGGGCAGACATTGAGGGCATTGCCATCTCCCGCCCTGAACCTTCTGCAACCACTAGAACACGTGTGCCCACCAAGAGCATTTCAACAGGGCCGTGCATGGCGCAGGTGGGCACTCCTGGCCTGGCTTAAAGAAGGCTTGACCTCTGACACCTTCCCAGGGATGACGAGGTTACCATGGGACCTGCAGAAATGATTCCCAAAGCCACCCACACAAGTGAGGCCTTCAGCTTCCCCCCAAACCCCGGCCTGTGTATCGGGCCTCCTGAGAGCTCTGGATGCCCAGGCCTGGCCAGGTGCCCAGGGCTCCATGCTCGCCCAGAGACCCCCGTCTCCATCATGTCATACATGGCCCGACAGAGCCTGCGATGGCGTCACTCACCCAGGGACACCCTCCGGACCAGCCCTTGTAGCAGAGTGACTGGTGAGCCCAGCAGGGGCCTGCAGCCGTACAAGTTCCTAAGGAACGAAGGCGGCAATGGCCTCTGGTCAGAACTGTCCTTATCAGGACAGGTAGGAAGGCCTGCCCCCGGGTGTGGATGTTTTGGGAAAATAATGTGGAAGCACAACCACAAGCCACGTGGCACAGGGCCCTCTGGGAAAGTCCCATCATTCAGGAGACCCCACCAGACCATGTAGCCTGATTCTCAGCCCCGGTCACCGGAAGGAAACGCAGAAACGAAACCTAAAACAAGGGGCTTGCTTTCTACCGCTCATCGGTGGGCTCGTGAATGAGGCTCAGAAATAGCTCAGCTGCTGCCGGAGCCCCTGCACCACAGAGACCCCCGGAGGGGTGAGGAAGGGGAGGGGATGGCCCAAATGCAACCGCAGGGGCCAAGAGGAGACAAAGGCTTCAGCGGACAGGCGGTTTGTGACAGCGGCGTGGACATGGGACACTGTAGCCGGGCAGTGAAGTTCTCTAGCGCCAGGTTTAGAACACACACCTCGTCCCCAACCTGGATGACTCAGGTCACAGAGTGGCTGTCCAATGGCTTGGGGGAGGGGGAGCGGCAGCAGAGGTAGAACCAGCAGGTGCCCATGGTGGTGACGTTTCTTATGTGCCCGCTTAACATGGAAGAACCTTCCAGAAGAGGAGGAGATGGCAGAGAAGAGCCTGGTAACAGGCTGAAGTTATCCAGGCTTGTGCCCACCAGCCCCGATTCTGCCCAAGATCATGGGACACTTAAGTCCTCAGGAGGAAGTTTCCGCAGCATGGACACTTGAAGGCACAGCTCTTGGGAAAGGAAATGGTGGCTAAGGGAGGGGTCATGGTTTGGGAGCTGCACGCGGATGTGGGGGACCACACCACCCACTTCCCAGGGGGTTCCAGCCCCATCGGCCCCATTGTTCACAAATGGTGGTCTCATCGGCCACAGCTTGTCGTGCGTCCACCCAGCCTGGTGAAATCTGCAGAGTCAAGGACACAATTGATTTGTTTTCCTTAGTGACTAATTCCCACAGCAACAGCAAACATATTTTAGAAAGAAGAAAAGAGGAAAAGAAGAAGCTCCCATTGGATATTCAGCCAGTGAAGAATGTTTTTGGGTTTAGCTTTCTAAATTCTGAGAATCAAAGGCCCTGGCTGACCGAGCCTCTTTGTGCGGCGCACAGAGGCCATCGGGGCGGCTGCCGATGGCACGTGCAGACCTCCTGGGCTCTGGTGTTGTTGAAGGGGACAGTGACTTTGTCTAGCTTAGCCCCCTCTGGCTTACAACTTTGCAAACGTGCAATCCTTTCTGGAAGACACAGACGGTGTTTCCGCTGGTGCCGGCCCTGGACCTTGGCCATGCTTCCGAGGAATAAAAAATCCTCACTCAGAACAGTCAGAGCTGGTGTTGTTTGCGGAAAAATGATATTCTAGGGACCTGACACAGTCTAAACACCATTACGACCAAAGTCAACCTGTTGCAGAATCTCCTACTACGTGTAATACTGCCCAACATATCGTGCAATTTCACCCAGAAGAAGAAAATCAATGATATCAGGAACAACGTAATTACCCCATAGTCTTTAGGTGCATACATCACCCCAAATCACTTAGACAACAAATAGTAAATGCAGCAGCACGTCAAATGCTCATGATTTTCAACTACTCTATGCACGAGGACTTCAAGTGTGTGTGTGTGTGTGTGTGTGTGTGTGTGTACTAGAAAATGCAATTCTTGGTCTTACATACAGAAGAATTGTGACTTTCTTCTTAATGTTTAGTTTTTTAGCCTATTTCCTGTTTAGAAAAAGAAATGCAGCTCAATGCCTCATTCATTTAATTTTACATAAACAGGTAAAAAGAAAATATAAAAACTGTTCTTGGATGTATTTCTAAACAGAACTTGTCTCTAATCCTCATGTGGCAGAAATGTATACGAGGATCCGTATTTAATAATAATGTTTTCAGGTGGTAAATTTCGAAGCACAGAGCTTTGGGGGTCAGGTTAGGACTGTGACCCGCAAGTTACTCGGGTTAACGCGGCAGCCACTGTACTCCTGGCGAGTATTCTCGGGGCCAACAGGAAATGGTTCCACCACGGAAAATCCCTCTGCTCTCTCTGAGCCTCTTAAATAACTCTGCCCAGGGCCTGCTCATCCTTCAGTGAGAAGGTGCTCGCCTCAGGCCTGCCCACCTGCTGGCTCTGGGCTTGTCCCCGTAACCAGACACTGGTGAACCCCAGATGGATCTGAACACATTGGGGTGCCTTCCCCAAAGCCAGCTCCTAGGGCAGAGAGCTGGGGCAGGCGGCTTCTGACTTTTCACCTGGATTCAGAATCCACAGCCCGTGTGATTTTCATCATTCTGGATGTTTCCGGACAGTGAGGGGTGCCCATCTATCTCGCCCTCTCCCACCTTTCATGGCCCGTGTAAGCTGCCCATGTGCTGGGTCAGGGTTCCGTCAGACTCCAGCCCAGACAGCCTTGGGAAGGAGAGCGTCTTACCTTTGCCTGACTCCACAGACGAGGCAGGGCACGACTCACCAGCACCCACGCCCTCGCCCTGGAATGGGGAGGATATTGGAAGAGTTGTGCTCAGGTGGGTTTTCATAACCTGTGAGTCCACCGTGCTCCGGCCCCTGGCCGACAGACACAGTGGGTCTCGTGCTCTGAGGGTACACGGGCACACACCAGCTTGGGATTTGTGAGTCCCCGGCAGGCAAAGGTTTTAAAAGCCCTGCATTATTGGGAGAGTCAGAGGCAGGACTCCCGGGTCCCTCCTGTCTGTATGGGGTGCACAGGGGACCCCCAAAGTTCCTGAAGCCTGAGTGGGAGAATGCCCTGGAGATGCAGGAGAAGACCAGTGAATAGGAAGCTCAAGGGGACCGGGCTTCAAGCCACAGCTGAGTAAAGACTGTGCACTTTAGCAGACCCCAGGCCAGGGACAAGCCCAGCTCCTGTCCCTGCAGCTGAGATGGGGGCCCAGGGCCCTGTGGAGGTCACACGGAGACCCCACCCCCAGCACACACACACATGCATGCACGCAGGCACACTCACGCACATAGACACGCAAGCTGAACTCCACATGCACGGGGGAAGCCACTCTCTGGAAATACTGGGTACTCTGAAAGGCCCCACACCGGGCCCTGGAGGGCCTGTTCTGTGAGGGACAAGCTTCCTCCTCCTGCCCAGGAGGGAAGCACTGTCCCGACAGAGAAGGGCAGGTGTCAGGCACCTGTTCTTTCTACCTCTGACTCTTGTCCAAGCAACAAATGAGCAGGTGGGCCCTTCTGTGGACTTTCACTTTAAACCTTAAAGTCTGCTTGCACCGTGATGTCAGTCCTAGGAGGCGTGATTGGTCTGCAGAATGCTCCACAGTTCTCTGCCAGGCTTTCAAGCTTGAGCCTAAGAGGGAGCCCCCGTGGTGGAGGTGAGCACTCACCGGTCAGTGACTGGGTCACAGACCAGTGGCCTCAACAGGGATGACTAGGGAGCTGTGTGAAGTCACAGCAGTAACAACAGCCACCAGGAGCCTGGGGAGAACTCTTCTGTCTATGACAACTTCTCACCAAAAAGGCAGAATTTACTCCCAGAGTGATCATCGCAAATCCAGGCACCTCTCTTGGCCACAGAAGGATGAGCCCGGAGACCAGGAGGCCAGGGGCTGGGTGACTTGAGGGAGAATCTAAATATCGAAGTCGTCCCCTATGGCGACCCAAAGCTGTGGCTCCCTTGCCAGCGCCCTCACGCAGCGGAGCGGCCACGGGTAACAGAGCCAGGCTTGGAGGGAGAAATCAAAACAGTGCCTCCGTTAAGAGGAAGGGGCCAAGGAATACTGGCACTTAGTCTGTGTGGGTAAAGCATGTGGCCAAAGACAACGCTCTTATTCACAGACGAACGTACAGCAGTAAAGTAACGTGCAGCCCAGGTACAAATTCTGCCATGAACATAAAGAAAGACAAGGGTGATCTAACATGAATTAGCAAGATAAATACACTTTAAAGTCAGGTGTAGTTCAGTAAATTGAGGAAAACAGAGGAATGTTTACAGGGTCACATTCTCAAGGGTATTAATGAAACATCACCGTTGTGAACAGAGACGAATGGTAAGATAATAAGATAAGGAAAGACAATGGGCAGCTGCTCGATAGGGTAAGTTTAAGAAAAAAATAGGGGAAGCCGGGATGGCTCAGTGGGTTAAGTGCTCACTTTGCAGCGCTGGGGACCAGGGTTCGAATCCCGGCCCCAGCCTGTGCGGACCCACATGCTGAACTGGGAGCTCCCCCAGTTCAGTTCTCTCTCTGTCTCTGTCTCTGTATCTCTCTCTCTCTGTCAAAAGTAAAAATAAATAAAAATATATTTAAAATAAAGAAAAAAATAAACATTACGGAGTAAATTGGAAACTGAACATAAGCATCAGTGGGCAGAATCAACAATATACAAAGACAACTTAATGAAGCAAAGGACATGCTAAGAAACGCCACCCCTGTGCAGAAAGAGGACCAAGAAATGACATGAAATCAGTGAAGTCTAACTATGGAAGACAAAAGGATGCAGGTTATGAGTCATTGTTGTGTCTGAAAAAAGGCAACAAATAAGCTTACTCTGCTGGTTAAAGGTGCTCATCTGGGTGACGAAAGAGCCTAGAAAACTCTGCTGGCTCACAGACACAGTCCCCTTCACAGACGCCAAGCATAAGGGAGAGAGCGCGCCGTGACACACCTGGACAGAAAGAAATCCGTTCACCCACAAAGGAGGGGGTCTTATTCAATGAAAAAAGTTGTAACTCCTGAATGGAGTTAATCAAAGTGTGAAGGGCCCACGAAGCGCAATTGAGTCTCTAAAAATCTAAACTCAAAACTAAGCAACTCTTACTAATAGGATTATAGCCCAGATGTCAACACTGTAATTACTGAGAGGAAAACTACAGGAGGAGGTGACCACACAAGTTAGGCACAGAAAGCCCGGTGTCTCTCAACACACCTGAAAGGTCAGGTGGGAGGGAGGCGGGATGGAGTACAAAGGAGCCATGGCTTCCCCTCAGTCCTGCGGAGATTTGTTGTGTCTTTGTTTGTAACCTCCACAAATCGAGTCCTGTGGGTTTTTGGCAAGTTACTTCAGTTGAAAAGTCATCATTATTAAAATGAAAGAGAGGTCAGTGCACACAAGTATCCATGTGGAGCAAATCAACCACCAGAAAAGCCCTAGACCTCGTAACAATGACAACAGTAACAAAACAAAACAAAATCAAGGAAGCGTGAGAAAGACTAAAAAATGTGGAAAATAAGTCAATAGGTTAAAGATACCAATTAAAAGAAAAATACTCTCAGATTGGAACAAAGTGGCAACCGTAGGCATACTGCAGACATGTCTAAAACAAGTGAACTCATCCCTTAGTTTTGAACCTTCCTGAATTAAACACATAAGAGGTAAATATGAGCAAATGATATGTAGTTGTCCTGTTGAGCAAATAGACCAAAATATAAATAAATAAATGAATAAAGGATAAAAATAATCAAACACTACACTCGGTGAAGTTGTGTATGTAAAAATACATACATCAAACTCTGTCCTCTGAATGGAATTCATTGCCATGGGACACTTGCAAAAATGACTTCAATCTTTTCCAAAAAGTGGGAAGATTTCATTTGTTATTCTCAGCCCCACAATGCAGTAGTGTGCATGAGAAAGTTAGACACAAGCAAACCTAGAAAGCACCGACCAGAAAAATTTAAAAAGGAGTATCTGTAACACACCCTGTTGGTCAATGAAGAAAGCAAAACTCAACGGCATGCTGTATATGAATAGAACATGATTATAATGAGGGCGTCTCTTCCTAAAAAACGTCAGACGTGACCACGGTTGCATTTAGAGGACAAGTCCTGCTTAGTTTCCTGTAAGGACTAGACAGAAAAGAGCTAAGCATTCATTGGGCATGAACAATCCAACACACCGTTACTATCTGAAGAAAGTGGAAGGATAAAATTGATCATGATAAAAGGAGAAATGAAGGCATTAGAAAATTCAAGAAATTAAAGAACTAGGAATAAAGGCACACAACGAAAATAGCGATCTCGTTAGTTCTGGAAAAGGGCTAGAGAAGTTAATCGCTCTCACTGAGGAAGTGACGATACAAATCCGTGCGTTTAGGCCGGATGAGCGCCGTCGAAGGGGATGCAGGAGCAGCAGGAGCAGGGATGGGGCCGGGAGGGGTGTGTGTTATCACGGGGAAGAAACCTCACTAGGAGGAGGCAGCAGGAGCCGGCCAAGGGCTCAGGGAAGGGGTGGAGGGGACAGGGAGGAGCAGAGGCAGGGGGTGAGGCATGATGATGTTGTTCCTTGGTTAAGTGTGAGACCCCAGACCTGACTCTGAGAAAGGGGGCCCTTCAGCAAGTGTGGGGTCCCTGTTGCAGGAGGGAGCTGAGCAGAGCAGTGGGCATCCCCGGAAAGGAGGCCGGAGACCACCTGCTGAACATGGGCGCTGGGGGCCTGGGCCTCCTTCCTGGGGGTGACCAACTGTGAGTCGTTTTTGCTGGGAAGATCCACAACGACCGCTGGGGTCATGGCCACAGAGAGAGATGAGCGGAAGGGTCTGGAGGAAGCGGGCCCCGCACTGTAGCGTGTGGTGGGGTGACGGGGGCCTCCCCGCGTGATCCGAGACGCCCTGCACAGTGGCCCATGCGTGATGGCACGGCCACGACTGTGTGCTTCCGGAGAAGGGGTCGCTGTGCAAATGTGCGCCGGCGAACCGTGTGGAAGCTGCCGCTGTGGTTCAATTGAACGGTTGTGTACAAGTCACGGGGTTTTCCTGACATGGCTTCTGCCGCACTAAGGGCGCTAGGGGACGTCCCCTACCTTTGCTTTGTGCTGAGGTTTTAGTAAGAGAGGAACAAGGCTGATTCGAAGTTGGTAATAATCATAGTTTCTTTTTTTTTAGGGGGCCAAGGGAGCTGGTGATGCTTAGTAGGTGCTAAGAGCAAACAGAAACCTTGGCTGCAAACCGCAGTGCGTGCAAATGCCTGTCCCCTCGGCCCCGGACAACTGCATCTCCCTGGAAAAACGTGCCTCTTGCAGCTCCCTTGGAGACGAGAACCCTGGGTCTCCACCGTTGTGGGAAGGAGGCCCACAGCCCGCTCCAGCCTGTAGACGTGCGGTGTCTCCATGGGAACTTCACTTTCCTCCTTTACGATGTCCCAGGCTTGGGGGTGTGGGTGGGACCAGCAAAGCAGCAGAAGCTGAGGTCAAGGCGGAAGGGGTCCGAGTGAAGGTCAAGTCAAGGGCTTTGGGTCAGCCGACCCGCTCTGTGGGCTCACATTGATGACCTTTGTCGCACCAGCCTTGCATGTTTTTTTCTATTTAAGTGTTTTTATTGTGGTAAAATATAATGACGTTAAAATTTACCCCTTTTTTTTATTGCCCTTTGTAAGTGTACAGTCCAGTGGCATTAAGGACATTCATAAGGACATATAACCATCACCACTATTTCCAGAACTGTTACATCAGCCCAAAGAAAATTCTGTCCCCATTAAACACTCACTCCCTATGTCCCCGCCCCCAGCCCCTGGTGGTAGGCACCCTTCTGCTTCCAGAATTCTCCGTGACACTGCCTGCTCTAGGGACCTCAGACAGGCGGAACCACGAGATGCTTTGGCTTTAGATTCTACACTTGACCTGAGACAAAAAGCTGAGGCGCGATGACTCGATTCTGAGTTACATCACTGAACGCGTTCTCAAGGTTCTGTGTTGTCACCTGCGTCATAAGTTCCCTTCTCTCTATAGCGGAATAATACTCCATGGTGTGTACGTGCCTCACAGCTGTTGTGGACGCTGTGTCGTCTCCATCTTTGGCCGTTGGGAGCACGGGGACCGCTGGAAGTGGGCTTTCTGGGTCACGTGGGGTTCCCTCCCACGTTTCACTCTCCAGGCACTGCCGGGCTCTTTTCCACCGTGGCTGCTGATGTCACACTCCCGCCCCCAAGGCCTGGACAGTTCCCATTTCCTGACATGCTGGCCACACGTGTGACATGCTGTTACTTGTCACCTTTTCAACGGCAGCCGTGGTAATGAGGGTGAAGTGGTCTGGACACAGTGCCTTCAGGACAGAGCTCAGGTGTTGGTTTTCATGACACGGCGCCCCAAGTCCTGGCTTCCCCCAGGGCAACGCCCTCGTTCACCTCTGTGCAGCCTGAGATGCAGGTGACAACACGGTCCCCTCCCCGCCTGGGAGAGCAGGAGGGTGAGTGGGAAGGCGCGGCTTGGGGTCCCTAGAGAAGGTGGCCTTGAGGCTGAGGGCTGTGTCACAGTCTGGGGTGCTGACGGCTCCCAGTTCTGTGTCTCAGGCCCGCGAGCTCGGCCCAGGCAGACATGCGCGCTGGGGGCAGGCTGGCTGGGCTCCTGAGACCTTGAATACGTGACATGGCTAATGTCCTTGGGTGGGCAGACCCCTGTCTGCTCAACACGACTCCCACAGATGTCCCCACAGGAGTTGTCACCCCTCATGCAGTCCACACTCCACTTACCTGCGTCCACAGCCCACCCGTCCAGGAAGCAGGGGCTGGCACTTAACCCTACCAGGCAGGCCCGGGGGTTCTCCTCCTCCTCCTCCTCCAATGAAACCAGCCCCGCCTCGTCCCAGCTCGCCTTCATGGGCCTGGGGTGGGCGTGGGGAGAGAGTTCTACATCCCTGGACAAGCTGGGACAGATTCTGGGGACATCCCTACACAAACCACCAAGCGCTGGCGTTTAATGTAGAGGAACTCGCACGTTGGTGTAATTTGGGGCACACTGCTGTGAGCTTTAGAAGAGCCGAAAGCCTCTCTGGAGATGAACATGTCCACTGAGTCCCACGAACCGAGTATTTGTGCGGGTCTCACGCCCACACAACGCCCACAAGGGCTGTGCTTTTACTTATCAAGACGCAGTGACACTGTGGCAGTGTCGTGTGTGTTGGCCTGTCCTGAGTGCTCTCGAACGCAGCCAATTCTGAAGCACAGCCGGGCTGAAGCGACCGGACTCCAGTGCCGTCTCACTGCTGGGAACAGCAGGCCTGACCCCGGGCCCCGCCGGGGGAGACCCCCACCCCGGGCCCACCTCGGGCTCAGCCACAGCGTGTGTAAGATCTCCTGGTAGGAGCTTACCCTTCATGCTGACTCATCCGGAAGAAAAATGGAGCCCTAATTTTTTAAGCCGAGGAGCCCATGTGTTTATGTATTTAGCACCTCGGGACAGCAGGAAATAATTAGCCGTCGGAGAACAGGTTAACGAAAGCCAAGGGCTTTTTTAACTTTCGGGCGCGTAACATATGGAGCCGCAAAGTAACGAGCCTGCCAGAGGGAACAATGCTCTTTTGTGGCCAGGAGGCTGCCCTGCACCCACCTTCTCACTCCCTGGGGTGAACACGCTGTGGACTTCCTGTCACACAGCTGTCACCGGACAGCTCGTCTACGTAAAGTGCCCAAGACCAGCGTGGCACGCTGGGCGTTTCTTCTCCGGGCAGCTGGGAGGGATTCCCATAAAACACCACTTTATTTCATTTGAAGTGATTTTTCTGGCAGGCTTTCCTTCTAATTTGGAACCAAACCTTTACACACACGTCGCTCCCAGGCCCTAAAATGTGAGCCAGGTTGCGAGTGTTCAGGTGACGACAGAACCTCGCGGACGGGTGGGTTCCAGCCGGGCCGGGCCCCCCTTTCAGTTATTTATGGATTGTGTGCTTGTTTCCAAGGTCAGGCAGGGCTTTGGCGACCAGTGACTTTTATGTGGCCTCTCCTGTTCTTTCCTCGTCTTCACGTTGGGAGGAATCAAAGAGGCCCCCATTAAAGCACGTTTCTTTTGCCCGGTGAATTTATGAGAATGAGAACAAAAACGTACAGGATAATTTCCATCTCTTTGCAAGACAAGTCCCTTTAGCGTTCCTGTTGAACTCAGCAGTTGTGGCCCGAGGGACTGGGGAAGCGGGGTGGGGGCTCCTTGTGCATTATTCATCTCCCCGGGGACAGGAATTGCCAGATGCCATGATGAAGTGGTTTTGTGTTTGAGAGGCAAACGAAAATGCAACGCCCGTCTTGATAGATGAGCAAATATTTTGCAGGACACTTATCTGTTTACTTTGCATTAACCACCAAACGCCTGCAGGGGGAGTTTTCTTATTACTCTTGTTGAGTAACTATATAGAGAGCGTACCTTCAGGATTTCCTCTGTTTCCTGCCTATTCTGCTTTTGCTCTGCTTTGCATGGAGGTTCACATCATTTGCATCCGCGATCACTGCTGGCTGTTTCTGAAGGCTGGCCTCAGCGCATGTGAGATTGTGGAGAATAACAGACAGACAGACAAACAAACAAAAAGACATTCGTGGGCCTCAAAGGGGTTCAGGCAACACCAGGAGGCATGCAAGGTGATCGACAGAATGCCCGGGGCAGCCGCACGGTCGGGGCTGGGGAGCCGTTGGGGAGCCAAGGGCACCTGAGTGCCTGCTGACAGGTGGGCCCTCCTTGCTCATGGCCCCCACCCCCATTTCTAGCTCTGGGTGTAGGGCATTCCCACTGAGGGGCCTGAGTTTAGCAGAAGGGTCTGGAGCTGGCCGGTGCTTCCCTTTAGCACACCACGACCTGGAACCTCATGGGTGAGACCGGCGGCACCTGCTCAAGTGGAAGAATGCAGGAATGAGTGACACCTGCTTTTCTGCAAGGTGCCTAGAGAAAGCGGAGCAGCCCCCGGGCCCGGGGGCTCCACTGAGGACAGAGGTCACCGACCCGACCTGGTAGAAGCACACGCAAACTGAGGAGGACGCAAAAGCTCTGTGTGACACCCCAGGCAGCACTGGGGTTCACACTGCAGCTTGCCCAGGGGCCTGGAGCAGGGCCAGCGGTAGGGATAGTGTCAGAATGGAGCCCAGCACTGACTGAGGCTTGCCCCAGCACACCCCGGCATACCATAGAATGTTCCAGCATGCCTTGGCACACCCCAGCATGCCCCAGCATGCCCCCGCATGCCCCAACATGCCCCAGCACACCCTGGTACACCCCAGCACGCCACAGCAAGCCCACAGCCAAACTCCAAGTCCAAAGCGGAGAACTTCCCCGAAGTCATGTGACCAGGGACATGGTCCAGGGCAGGTGACAAGTGGAGGTGAGGCCATCGATGCTGTGGGTGATGTGAGTACTAGCAAGTCGAGAAACAGCTACTCACTAGTAGGCACGCGTGTGGTTGGGAACTGGGTCTGAGCGGCAAGTTGGCTCTGCCTGTCAGAACTCTTACGTGGACGCCCACTGCAAAGAGTTTACCCGACAGACATGTTCACCGAAAGCCGGAGAAAACGTTTGCTGCAGGGTGGTTTGCAGAAAGGCAAGACATGCAAATCGAGAAGAAACGTGACGCGGACGAGGGGCTGTTTAAATAAAAGCGTAATCGGTCCATAAGAAGTCCATGCGTGGCCACTGGAAACGAGACAGGCCTCCACGAGAGGACCTGGGGGATCTCTAGCGTCAGGATGTTTTATGAAGTGAGAACAAGCCGGAGAGCCGTGTTTCGTGTGCTCTTACGTGTATAACAATAAAGCCTATGCCGTAGGCGTGAAATAAGCTGCTGGTGGCCGACGTCTCTGGCACATGCGACGCGGGATGGACAGTGAAGAGTGGACCGTGTGTTCACTTTGCATCTTTTTGCGCTTCCTGCTTTGTTTTGACCACATGCCCGCATTACTTTTCTAATAAGAAATACGAGGTTTGCAGTGGTTCTGGCTTGATTCTCAGGCCTCGGGAATGTAGAAGAAAACATTCCTCAGACTCTGGGCAGTTTTTATTTTAAAAATCAGCACCTTCGGCTGTCACGGCTGTGTGACTGGGGGAGCTAACCTCGAGTCTCCCTACGCTGAAGAGGAACACTTGCTGATTAGCACGCGAAGGCCCGGCCCCCGGTTCTAGCCGCTCCACAGCTCCAGGTGCTTCGTGGATCCAGTTAACACCTGCAGCTTTTTCTCTCAATTCATAGCACCCAGAATACACTTTAAAAAGATGGGCAGATGGTCCTCTTTCCTCGTGATTTCCTAGGGTGTACTTTAGACAGTGCACTGGGGGTCCCTGCACAACATGCAGCGATGCCACAGATGACCGCATTCGCTGTCCCCTCTCCTTCCCTGACCACTCTCCACGCCCCAAGCATGCAGCTCCGCCCGCCACCTCACTGAGCGACTGCTTCCCGGCAGGCCTGCCCAACATTGGCCCTTCCCCTCGTTTGCCCGGTCTGCACCCCGAAACGTGGTGATTGCTTCCTGATTCTTGAAACATTTTCTATTGGCTTTCTTGACAACTTTCTCATTTTTCTCCTACTTTATTGGCTTCTCATTGTTATTTGTTAATCAAGATAAATTTAAATCCTTCGATGCACATATTGGACATAACCGAAGACTCAAAAATTAATGAGCTACGTGCATAACTTAAACATCATCGAAAATCAATAGCAGAATGAAAAGATGAATGCAAAGTGAGGAGGCACAATAAAAATAATTTTAGGAATAAATATGGGACATAGGTCTAGAAACTACAGAAATTAAGTGATAAAAATTTGTTAAAAATGGAAAAAACTGAATAAATTCTTAGAAAAATACAACTTATCAATGCATGAAAAGAAAAATAAAAAAGACCTAAGTCATCCTATCATCATGAAGGAAATTAAATGAATGAATCAGGATTTTTCCAAATGGAAAAATGCCAGGTCCAGGCGTCTGGGAAGATAAGTTTTACAAAAAAAAAAGGGGGGGGGGAAGAATTTCAATTTATCTCAAATACTGTGAAGAAGAGGAGTAGGTAAAAAAACAAAAACCAAAAAAAGAATTCGTCTTCGCTCATCTTATGAGGCTTATGACACCTCCATATAAAACTAGACAAGCATAATACGAGAAACAGAAATCGCACAGCCAATCTCCCTCGTGAACCCAGAATTTGGAAGTTTGGTAATAATAAGTGATGACAAGGCTGTGGACCAAAAGTGTCTTCCTTTACTGCTGGACCAAGCCTAATTTGTAGCAACTACTTTGAAAAATACTTGGACGTTATTTTAAGAATATATTTAACCAAACAATTTTATACTTAGATACATAGCAGAACCTTTTGCACATGTATGCCAGGAGACATGTACATGAATATTCCTAGAAGTATTCTTTATACTAGTAAAATTAGAAATCACCTTTTATGCATCAGCAAGAAAACAGATAAAGAAATTCTGCTGGTCTTAAAATGAGCCATTGCAAAGCAATGGAAACACAGCTACATGCACAGTATGAACAAATCTTAGAAACACGAGTGAAAAATCTAGCACTATAAAATGATTTTATAAGGCTCAGAAACAAGTGTAATTCAACAGTATTTTGAGTAAGCATACCTGCATATCTGGTACGAGTATAACTGTTTAAATAAAAAAAAGAACCAAGACAGTCATGGGTGCAAAGTGCAGTTGGAGGTGACTTCTGGAGGAAGGGAAATGGGATGGAAGGGATACACAACAGGGGCACTGGTTTCGGTTTAATTTTGAAGTGGATTCATGGCTTCAAATTACAAGGGCCATCCAGAAAAAATATCTAGCCATTGTCCATGTAATGGGAATAGTTACATGGCTCATATTATAAATACTCTAT
The DNA here is from genome assembly GCA_004027555.1 of Craseonycteris thonglongyai. Classification (NCBI taxonomy): domain Eukaryota; kingdom Metazoa; phylum Chordata; class Mammalia; order Chiroptera; family Craseonycteridae; genus Craseonycteris; species Craseonycteris thonglongyai. The sequence goes on from PVKE010000789.1 coordinate 112,858, forward strand.
TTGTCAAGTATCATATATGAAAGTTTACAAAGAAATGGGGACCGTGTGGTTCTGGACTATTAGTAAAAATGTGCTGCTCATTCTGGGGTGAGCTTCCCATGGGGCAAAGGAAAGCAGTCAATCAGCTCAGCTCATGCGCTCTTTAGTGACGATCAAACCGTAGCGCTTGCTTAGGTGAGTGTCTACTGGCTGGTAAAGACGGAGCAATTGCTGAACAAACGTATTTTCTCTCAGGGGAGCACAGTTGAATGGGGAATATGTTTAACACACTCATTTTCTAGATCCTTAACACAGGAATTCCACAAAAAGGCCTCATGGTCTTCTTGTCCCTGGAACTCCATCTTACTTTACCAAAGTCACTAGCCACTGACTCCAGAACAGATTCTAGAACGTGACTGTGAGCCCTGAGCACCCTGTCTGGCCGCCCCTTTATTGTTACAGTTGTCACCGCCTCCCTTTCCCTTCACAAGTGTCAGCCACTGAATGCCGTATCCCAATTGTTGCGTGATTTCTGCTAACATTCGCCACAAAAACATGTTTGTTTGAATGTATCTTACCAAAGTCATGTTTGCATTCTGGATTAGACACTGCTTGGTTAAAGATTTGTATAATCCGCTTATTTTAAGATTAATTCATGGAAAGAAAAACCTCTGCAAATTTCTATTACCACTCAATTTGTATAAAGATATTTACTATCTTTTAACAGTGCAATTAAGATTAATATGGGCTCTCACACCATAAGGCCAAGTCAACATGAGTGGGACCACACTTCAAACACTCATGTCTGATGCTCAGATGTCCTTACGCAGCCCAGACCCATGGGTTTGCAGAAGAGCATAAAGGTCAGAAGTGAAACGGAACGGGTACTGTCCGAGCGCCCCGTGCAGGCGATCGCTCCAGCTCGCCCATCACTCTGGGTCTGGGGGCCTGCAGGGCACCCACCGACCTGGGGAGGGTGCACGAGACCTCTGCTCACCCACGTTTCTCAGGAAGGCTGGCCCGGCCTTGGCTCTCACCATGAACCTAGGACGTGTGTGAGGTGGATCCCGCTTATTGTGGAAAGCTCCTGTTTGAGCTCATGGCCACTACACTTGTTTTCTGGACTCCATTGTGTCGGGAGCCGTATCAGAATCCCACCGCCCCTCTGGTTTTCACTGACGGCTGTGCAGCCATCACAGGCAGGAGGGCCTGCTCTGGCCCTCAGCGTCCCCCTAGCCCAGAGGGGACACAGACAGAGGCTTGGACATGTCACGTGCTGCAGGCGAGCGCAGCAGCGAAGGCTGGGGCAGGAAGAAAGCCATGTGGTGTGTGGGAAGGACAGGTCTTCTGTCTGGGGCCATGCTATGACCAGAACCTTCTGCACCGATGGGAAGTCCTCCAGAGTGCACCCCCACTCACGTTCGCCCCACGGGTGGGGATATGGCTACTGCAATGCATTGCGTTTTTCACTTATTTGATTTTCATCACATTTAAACATATCGCGCAGGGCACTCTGGCAACCCAGACGTTGTCTGGAATGTCCCGGGTCACATGTCTGATGCCACTTCACAGGAAGGGAGAAGCCGTGTTCACAATCCATCCACATGAGTCTCAGGGAACAAATCCAAGAATATTAATGAGGCTCTTTAACCAAGACACCATGCGATCGTCTCAAGGCCACAAGAACAAATCCTCTAGGAAGTTCCGTGGCGCCTCCCTTGCTGTCGTTTCCCGAGGCCGCGTCCTCCCCTGTGAGGCAGGGATGTGGCTGGTCAGCTCACCACCCGCCAGGGGGACACGGGTCTTCTGTGTGCTTGAGCCAGGAGCGTGGAGCTGGCTCTGAGGACCCCCGGGGCCTGGCACAGACCATGCAGATGGCGTGGGCATCACTTTACATTTCTGTGCGAGATGCCAGGGTGTCTAAGACACAGAAAACCCGAGGCTGGACGGGAGAGTGGCCGACAGCATCCCAGCCTGGCACCAGGTAAGGCGCTTCCGAAGGGAAGGCGAACTGCAGAACAAACGGTAACGTAATCAATACTGGCTTTAGCGCTGCTTTAGGTAATGAAATCATAGGGAATAGAAAATCCCTATTCTCCAGTAATTTATATGAGCTGTTTTTAAGTCACAAGAGGGTCAATTCAATTTAGAAATTACACCTGGATTCATAGAGTTAGCAACTCGAATATGACTCTACTTTTCCACTCAATTCCAGCCCACTGGGCTTTGAGGAAGCCTGTGACCGAGGGCCCCACGGGACTCCCGGTGGGGGAGTGGCGTGGGGTGAGCTCCTTTTGAGATGGGCACGAGTCTAGATTGTCCTGGTACAGAGAGGACGGAACAAGGAGATGCTAGCAAGAGCTAGCCCTCTAGCATTGTGTGGTCCTTGAAGGAATGTCGTTATGAGCCTGGATTCATTCATTCATTCATTGCACGTATATGTCCAGAGAGGGAGGAGGCGGTGGCCAGGCAGTGAGTCCTGCTGCTGCCTTGCTGGCCCACGAGCGTTGGGAAGATGCCCATTTCACCACGGAGATGCTGCAGCTCACAACGTGCTCCTGCCATGGCCATGAGCCTGAAGGATGTGACAATGACAAATGGCAGAGGAGAGAGAGGCTATCAGTGGGCGTTAGCAGAGCGTGTGCTCCGCGTGGCCCACACTCTGGAAAATGACACCCATGCCTGGAGTCTCGTGGGCCCCTAGGACCAGCCTGTCCCTCCCTGCGTTCCTCGTTCAGCGCTGTTCTGTGCTCCTTCGGTCTTCTGATCCTATCGCCTCCAAACACCGATGCCCTGCACCCCGCACCGGCCCCGTTGGTAGACCAGTTCTCCCACACGCAGGGGGATCCTGCCAGGAGCACATTCTACCTTTTCCTGGGACAGCACTTAAAAGATTTTTGTTTTGTTTTTTAATGTTTAACTTCCTACCCTGTAAATACCTTATGTTCCGAAGGTAGAATCGTTCCCTTTCCTCTCAATGTTGTTTATAGGAGACGTATTTTAATTATAAAGACACAGCAATGCTGAATGTGAATGGATAGATTTTAAAAATGTCCTAACCACTGCTATAGAAATACTAACCAATGCCATCGAAGCACTAACAAATCCTATAGAAATACTAAACAAAAACACGTGTGTGCCTATTTTAACATGAGAGTTACACTTTGAGATCAGAATGATTCTGTAAGTGAAAAACAGATATTTAATAAAAATAAAAGAGTCAAATCAACTGGAAGCTATACCAATTGAAATGAAAATTTACCTATTAAAATAGTTTCAAAGTATTATAAACCAAAAGTTTTCAGACCTAAAAGGAAGAATAGTGAAAACTGCAATGATATTTGGATGAGTTTTAACACTCTTCTCATTGACTCACAGAACATTAGCTAAAGAATCAATAAGGATATAGAAGACCTGAAAAATACAACCACTTAGGCTGAAAAAATATACAAACACACAGATTTTTGGTGGCCATTTAGTAAAGCAGGCACTATTGTGGGTAATAGAGCAAGTTTCAACAAATCTCAGAAGACTGGAATCTTATAGAGTGCAGTCTCTGGCCACTGGGCAATTAAATTAAAACTCGACAACAGAAAAAATAATTGAAAATCTCCAAATGTCTGGCAATTTAAAAAATATACTTATAAATACCATATAAATCTAGGAAGACATTAAAGCAGAAATGAGGAACTATAAGTATATACATACATGTTCAATACACACACATATGTGTGTACTCATATGTGTGTGCATCTCTATCTCTGCCTCTCTATCTCTTTCTCTGTCCATATGAGTTTAAATCCATGCTCTAAACTTCCAATTTAAAAAATTAGAAAAAGAGCCGCAAATTAAACCCAAATGAAGTAGATGAAATAAATAAAAACAATGAAAGCAGAAATCAATAAAATATAAAACAAACATATAATGGGAAAATGAACAAAACTAAAATGTGGTTCTTTGAAATGAGTAATAAAATTGATAAATCCCTAGGAAGAAATAAAAAAGAGAGAGATAGGAGAGCGCAAATCACCAGTATCAGACAAGAAAAAGAGAACAGACCTTACAGAAGTCTAAAGAATAGCAAGTGGATTTAAAACTTTATGTCATTCAGCTTGAAAACTGGGATAAAATGGATAAATTCTTTGAAAAATACAATTAAAAAAAAATGACACAAAAGCAAATAGGAAATCTCAACAGTGCTGTGTATTTACTAAAGAAAGTGTGTTAAAAATGAGAAATTTCCCCACAAAGAGAATTCCAAGTCTACATAGTTTAACTTTTGAATTATCCCAAACATTTAGGGAAGATATAAGTCATATCTTAACCAAAACTTTAGACAGTTTAATGAGATCAAAGACTTGGGTTCCAAACCTGACCAGGATGTTACATGAAGAGGAACTAACAATATGACACCACACACAAATACATGAAGCCATGTGCAAAAATTAGCAAATCAAATCCAGCAATATATGGGAAGAGTAATCCATCAGAACCAAGTGAGATTTTTCAGCGATTTCTATAAAATATGATAAAATTGCTTTAACTGTCAATAAGCCGAGTAATGTGCCATATTAACAGAATAAAAAAGAGAGAAATGTATGATCATGGCAATAAATGCAGAAAAAAATTTTATAAAATTAAAATTCTATTAATATAAAATAAGTCAGCAAATTAAAAATAGAAAAGAAAATATCCTTAATCTGATAAAGGGTCCATGAAAACAACAAACAAAATGCCGATAGCTGACATTATTCTTAGTGATTCAATATTGACGCTTTCCCACTGAGGTCAAGAATAAGCCCAGGATGTGCAATATCACCACTTGCACTCAACATTTTACTGAAAATACGGGTTCAATGAGGCAAGAAAAAAAAACTTCTAGTTCTAATAAAATAAAAATTGCATGTACACATAACATGATTGTGTGTGTATAACTTTCAAAAGCGTCTAGCAAGGAGTTATTAGCAACAAGCTCAATATACAAAATCAATTACATTTCTATGTAGTAGCAATAAATAAATGGAAGATAAAAGACTTTTAAAAACCCCTTATACAGTCTCAAAAATATCAAATGTCTGGGGATGCGGAGATGGCTCAGCAGGTTGAGCTCCTGCCTTGCAACCACGAGGTCCAAGGATCGAATCCAGGCCCATGCAAAGCACTTGTGCTGGGTGGCGGTGCAACTGGTAAGCGCTGAGCCCGAAGGCAAAGGTGCTCCGTCCCCTGGGGGCGGCCCCCAGTTCGGTTCCTGCCCCACATGGCCCCACACCCACCTGTGTGGAATGAAACTCTTACAACTGATGATGCGCAGCTGTGGAGACTGCCCTGGACCCTTCCCCTTCTCTCTCTCAACTTCTCTCAAATAGAATAAAGCTTGACAAAAATCAAATACCTAAGAATAACTTTTGAAAGGTATACAAATCTTATATACTGAAAACTATAAAGTATTACCGACATAAGTTAAAGAAGACCTAAATAAATTGAGAGATACATCTTTATAAATGAAATGATTTAACATTGTTATGTTAATGTTTCCCCCCAATGATACTTAGTTTCAATGAAAGTTCTATCAGTGTGCCAGCAGCTTATAATTTTTTTTCATCATGTGAATGGAAACTAAGTAAAACTTTATGTAAAGACAAACATAAAAATAACTATATTGACAAGTAAAAATGTACCGAGTTTATATAGAAACGCCAAGAACCTGGGATAATGAAAGCCACACTAAAGAAGAAAGCTGCAGGGTTTGCACTATAAGGCACCAAGAGTTTCTATAAAGTTACAGTGATTACGACAGTGTGGTATTTTAATAAGGACAAGCAAATGGATCCATTTGTCACCTGATTTATGACATAGTCTCTATTCTAATCTGGGGGTGGGGGAGGGGGAGGATTGTTTTCCATATACCGGTATGTGCTGAATAAAAATAACCTTGCCAACTATTTTACAGGATTCACAAAAATTAATCTGAGAGAGATAACCGATTAAATGGCAAAGCTAAAATGAGCAAGCTTTTAGAACAACACATAACAGAATATTTCCAAGATCTTGGGGTCGGCAAAGATAAGAGGATACCAAAGCATAAACGTCGCGGTTATGAATTGCATATGTACCCCCCTTCTCCCCCCAAAGAGATATGTTGACATCCTAATCCCGGTACTTTAGAATGTGACCTTATTTGGAAATTGGGTCTGTATGGAGGTAACTAAGTAAAATGAGGTGGTTAGGGTGAGTCTTCCTCCAGTATGACTGCTGTCGTTGAACAGGGGGGACTGCGGTCACAGAGACTGTGTGCACACCGGGAGGAGCATGAGAAAACATGGGGAGATGCCAGGTTAGATGAGGCCCGTCTGGCATTGTAGGACCACAAACCACAGAAGCTGCAAAACGCCAGGAGGAATCCTCTCCCAGGTTCCGGAGGGAAGGTGGCCCTGCTGACACCTTGATATTGGACTTCTGGCCTCCAAAACAGTGAGGCGACACGTTTTTATGGTTCTGTGTTACCTTGATGGTGGGATTTTGTTACGGCAGCTCCTGGCAATAAATAAACACACCATCCACAGTAAGGAGTAACACACTGAGCTCACTGAAGTAAGCACGTCTGTGCGCCAACTGCAGTCCAGCCACAGCAGAGGAGCTGGTATCTGCAACACGTGTATCTAACAAAGGACTCGATTCCGCATTCGTGAAGGATTCCTGCGTATAAATGAAAAAAGGACGCAGTTGAAGATACGCCAAAGAGTTGACTACGCGTGGACATTAAAATGTCCAATCAACGTGTAAATGTATGCATCGCATCCCTGGTCGTTAGGAAAACGCACGTTTTCAAGTGGGACGTAACTACACAGTCCCTAGAATATCTTTACCAAGAAGCTCAGCAGTGTTCAAAGACAGACCCACTGCAGACGGTAACATTTTTTAATGTTTTAATGATGAAATATAACACAAAAATAGTCACCACCCAAGGAGTAAATTTGCTAAACGTTTGCAAAGCAGATAGTGAATAAGGTTCATATATATTACATATTGTATGTTATATATTATATGTTATATATTTTATATATAACACATATCTCACACAGATAAAAGACTTAAAATCTCACAAGAAAAAGGCAGACAACTCCATAGAAATATGGGCAAATATGGGTACGGTTGCTTTCTGTTTAAACAGGATACCTGGTCAGCCTAATGGTGCCCAAACCCTGCCTTGGGGCCAGGGGACAGTCCCTGTGGCCCTGGCTGGTGCCCTCCACCCCCCGCGGGTCAGGGCCTTGTTCCTGCTGCTGTCCGGGAGGCGGCCTGTGCGGGGTTACTACATGCGTCTTCTCCTGTCGGCCGGTTATGTGCCCGTCGCCTCTGCAGGGTGCTTGTTGCCCCGGCTCGGAGTCAGCGGTGCCCTGAACAGCTGCGGCTGTGGGCAAACGTCGCTGACAAGCCGTTCCATCCCAGAAACGCCCGCAGGCGGGGATGCCCTAGCAGTGAAGACAGTGTTGGGGGCCTTCGGTCCCGTGGAACACACCGCATCCACGTGGGGTGGGGTGCGTGTCGCAAGGGCAGCAGTGATGGGTGGCAGAGGGAGCGTCACCTGCCCGGCATGGGGACAGGGTTGGCGGAGGTCTAGGGTAAGGGGACCAGATGTTAACATTGGTAAAGCGGGACACCATTGACCGGGGGGGAGGGGGTTCTTGATTAAAAATTGGGTCTATCTCCCGCCGTTCCCTAGCTTGTCGTGCATTCTTTCCAAACATCGGGACTTTTTTAAAACGCCGCGAGACGCAGGACACATTGTTAAACATCGGGACTGTCCCGCCCAAAGCGGGACGTCTGGTCACCTTAGTCTAGGGGCGCGGAGAGCCCCGTCCACATGCTCAGGTGGATGCATGTGAGCATGTTAGGAAGACAGGAACACGAAGAGCCACGCAGAGCTGTCATCGGGGATCAAATGACGAGCGAGAACGTCCTTTGGCGGCTGTCACGTGCCCCATGACAACGTCTGGGCCGGCCCTCCTGCCAGCTTCGTTGCGTCAGAAGCCCCTGCTACGTGTGCTCAGCACCCACGTCTGCGTGTACGGAGGGCGCTTCAAGGCCCCGGGCCTCACAGGAATCATTTGCCTGATTAACTCAGACCCACACTGCCGGGCAGTTCTTCCTCCTGTTTCACAATCGAGGTGTCCGTGACAGGCACAGTGCACCGTCCCCGGGTCCTCCCAGGAAGGACGCAGCCAGCTCTGAGGCATGAAGGGGCTTCGCCCCCAGCCCCCAGTGCTTCTTTTGGGGTCGGCCTCATCGTTAAGGTCAAGGGGATGCTCCCCGGGAGGGGCCCCCAGTCAGATACAAGCCAGGCTGTGGTCCAAGGGCCAGGCCGTTTCTGCCCATGGCTCGGTCTTTGGTCACTTCTGAGCCAGAATCTGAGGGCTCGCTGTTCAGTCCCGTGTCCCTCCTGGGGTGTCACCCAGTGGACCCCCATGGGGTGCTCAGAATCCCACTTGGGCTCTGCTGACAGAGACCCTGACCTGTGAGGAAGCCTAGAAGCTGCATTTGCCACTTTGATGTCTATTCATGGCTGCCCAGGACCGGGCACAGTTGAGTGTGTCCTTGGGTCTCCTCCTGTCCTCCCAGCCATCTCCCCGGGATAAGAGCACCCCACTTCTTCCGGCCCCACCCCATGCCTCCTGTCCCTGCTGCCCGGCCTCCCCCGGGTTCCACTCTGGGGTCTGCTGAACACACGCAATCGCTGTTCCCTCTTTAGAACTCAGGTAAGAGGACCCAGGGGACCGCAGGCAGGTGAGGGTCACTGGGAAGAGGGGGGCTTGCAGCCGGCAGGGGACCACTAGGACCGTGGGAGTGTTTGCCTTGTAACCAAATCACAGAGGTGCGCTAGTAAAAAGGGCCGTTTTATGACAATCCCTCGAGCGTGTCTTTGCTTTTGGCACCTTGCAAACACCTCGGGTGCTACAGAAGTCACCAGGGAAAGGCCGGGCGGCTGGGCCGATGAATGGGAGCATTCATGCCGCCCCGTCCCCTCGAACCTCGGGGCCCTTCCCTCCTGCCACGCCGGCTGGCGGCTGAGGCCTGGCCTCCCTCCCTGACCCGCTGCGACCAGCTGGGGTTTTGTAATGTGTTGGACTTTCTCACTGAAAAGCAAGGCCCGAAGTAAAAGGAGTTCAACAAAAAAAGGGAACCTTGGTGTCCAACCCCAACATGTCCTCAGTTTTGCTCCTGAGACATGTGCAGGCCTCACCTGATAAGCCTGTGAGAGGATGTGTGACCCCCAAAAAGACAGGCCACACCCGACCCTGGACCCACTCGCCAAGCAAATGTTCTGCCCCCTTTGCCCTAGAGCCAGGGCGGCTCAGACTTTATGAGGCCCAAAGTGTATACAGTTGAGAAGACATTATTAAAGGAAAGGATACAAAATGGGGAAATAAAAATAAATACTTATCCGGGGTAAGAGCAGAGTCCTCAGCAACTGCTTTCGGTGAGGAAGGCAGCTGGGGAGCAGGCGCACCCACAAGGGCGTCAGGACCGGCGGGGAGGGGTCTGGACCCAGCAGGGAGGGGTCACGACCTGGCAGGGAGGGGTCAGGAGCCCGCAAGGAGGGGTCTGGACCCCCCAGGGAGGGGGCAGGACCAGGGGGGTCTCCGCAGGCCAGCTCTCCTGGGAGGAACTGGTCATTGGAGCGCCCCTACCACAGACACTGTCCCCACCTGCCCAGACCCAGGGAGGAGGGCCGCCTACCCCCTGCCCGGGCTGAGCGCCGTGAGCCGGCCGAGGCCTGGACGTTGCCTGCCGGCTCACATCCCACCAGCCCTCCAGGTCGTCTGAGTTAGGGGGACCGACCGTCGGGGTTGCCTGAAGCTGATGGGCTCCTACCATTCAGGACCTTCCGTGTGAGGCCCCCAACAGCCCCGGCCCATGGGGACACCTGGGTCGCCCTATCCGGCTCAGGTATGTAGCCAAGTCCAATCCCTATGGGCCTAACCCTGATGATTAGTTACCTTGTAAGAAGAAGGGTGTGACCTCCATGGAGTCAGCCACCCTGACGCCCCAGGTCTGCTGCACGAGCCATTCGGTCCCACGTGGGGCTGAGCTTCACCATCATCTTCACGTGGCTGCTGGACAGAGGTCAGCCAGGCGAGAAGCTTCTGGCTCCCCGGCCAGCCAGCCCCCC